>JASCZW010001216.1:0-193897 GCA_034211315.2 Aedes japonicus
GTGGTGAAGAAACTGAATCTAACCAAAACGGTCGTGCAAGATGTGAAAAAAACGTGAAGAACTCCAAAAGGCACCTAATCGCAATGAACGGCAGAATACGGTAGGTAAAACGCGTGCACGGAAGCTCTACACCCAGCTGTTGACGAAACCACATTGCCTCCTTATGGATGAAGGGACGTATGTAGAAGCAGACTTCCGGTAGCTTCCGGGGCTCCAGTTTTTCACTGCTGTCCCTGAGGACGTTAGAAAGCAGAAGATGTCAAAGTTTGCCAAAAAATATATGATTTTGCAAGCAATTTGCTCGTGTGGCAGGCAGAGCACCCCATTCGTGACAACTGGGTCGGTCAATGGACAGGTGTACCTAAAGGAATGCCTCCAAAAGCGTCTACTTCCTCTTCTGAGGACGATGGTCCTACGATTTTCTGGCCGGATTTAGCCTCGTGCCATTACTCGAAAGAGGTTTTGGAGTGGTTCAAGCCAGGGGGTGAGTAACTCTGCCACGTTGTGTTTGTGTTGATCGTGTACGAATGTGTTTTTTTTCATACTACAATTGAAAATGTATGCTTATTGGCAACCATTGACGGTTTAGAAGTTTAATACACGCTCACTTATGCATCATCTGAATAACATTAGTGTAAGCGAGAAGGAAACAAAAACATACAATCGATTCGTGTAAGTGGTGCCAGATATGAATTTATATTTAATGTGGTTGCGAGTGTGTTTGAAGTGTGGCAAATTGTGTTTTTGAGAGTGTTAACACAAGGTGGCAGAGTGACTTTCCCCCTGGTTCAAGCCTAAGGAGGTCAATTTCGTGCCGAAGCATCTCAAACCCCCGAACGCACCGGAACTGTGGCCAATTAAAAAGTACTGAGCCATCATGAAGCAGACACTTCAGAAGCATCCTAAGGAAGTGAAATCGGATGAAGATATGAAGAAAAAATAGAATGCCACGCTTAAAAGAAGTTGGTCCAAATGATGTACAGGACCTTATGAATAGTGTGAAGAAGAAGGTTCGTGCATTTGGATATGGAATTGAAATTGAAAAAAACAAAATTGGGAAAATATTCATAACATGTTTTATTTTACTCCCTGAAAGATTGAAGATGAATGGTTGAACGGGAGAATTTTGCCGAATATTTGTGTGTGTCGCAATTTGATTCCGTACTCCCTTTAAACGTACTTTGCCTTTGGCTTGAAATTAAACGAGGTAAAATTTAACGTGCCTATTAAAATTCATAATTTTTTTCTGTGAACCACTCCCGGATTTTACCGTGACTCTTCTTCGTTTTTGAGGAGCAGAAACATTTCCGATTCGATTTTCCTTCAGTATATCCACGAATGCTTTGGACCAGGAATCGTCAGCTTCCTCACTGCCACCCGAAAGTTTAGGATAAATACCCGTGGTTCTGAATGCTGATCGAATAGTTTGATCTAAGTTTTCCAATTTGGTTGAAGTACTTTTTTAACCAGGTATGGTACGGCCATTAATTATGTCACGCAGTATGGGGGGAGGGGTGGTTTGGGAAAACGTGACAATCCGTACAAAAAAAATTAAGTTCCATAAAAAAACCGTGACAAGGGGGGGGGGGGGATAAAAAGTCACTTTTTGCGTGACATAATTAATGGACGTTCCCTATGTTGAAAACAAAAGTTTGGTGCCATGCCTTTAAAACGGTTCCAAACAGTTCTATACAGCTTATAACAACGTGCCAGTCATTTCTGGAATAGTAGTTGAAGTTAAGAAATAGAACCTTCCTCAATGGAAATGTTAAACTGAAATGCTTAAAAACAAATTGAGCATACATCTGAAATGCAAAGATGTCCCAATTTAGTATTTCATCATAACATTGAATTATTTTCATCATATCATCATTGTATATTATTAAAATTATCAACAAATAATAAATAATATTTATAATTATAAAACTTTTTCTGCTTGAAGGTTACAAAAAGGATTCCAGATAGTAAAGATATTTTGTATAAGGAGATGTTCGCTCATCACCATGAAGCACCAAGAGTGAACAACAATGTTTTTGGCTAGCATGAAAGATATGAAGAGAAAGTTTTGATAGTTCCGCTAGTGTGCGGCAGGCTTGGAAATATAGCAGATGTTTTAGGAAAATTAAGCGAAAAGGGCATGTGTAGAGTGGTACTCGAACCAACGACATTTTTGCCTAACATCCCACTGCGGGGTAGGTTGAAGCACGGACTAAGTCCGCCACTTCAACAGGCAAAAATGTCAGGTTGGAAGACGCTCATGTACCACTGTGGCTTGTATAGTTATTCTAGCGATCTATTGTGTGCACTCTGTTTACTGATGCGCACATGGGAGAGGAACTCTCTCCTTTTTTGGGTTTGTTTTGATTCGCACCGACTGACGATCACTAAAGTTTTTCTCGTCGTCTCCAACATAGAAACCTCGGAGAGAAACACCGTGAAGCGATGCGATACTGGTCCCCACCAGTATAATTAATGGTTACCACCATTTATGGTTTCACATACATTAATTGTTATGTTATATATTTTCCGTGCGTAACAAACCCAAAAAAGGAGAGAGTTCCTCTCCCATGTGCGCATCGGTAAACAGAGTGCACACAATAGATCGCTAGAATAACTATACAAGCCACAGTGGTACATGAGCGTCTTCCAACTGGACATTTTTGCCTGTTGAAGTGGCGGACTTAGTCCGTGCTTCAACCTACCCCGCAGTGGGATGTTAGGCAAAAATGTCGTTGGTTCGAGTACCACTGTACACATGCCCTTTTCGCTTAATTTTCCTAAAACATCTGCTATATTTCCAAGCCTGCCGCACACTAGCGGAACTATCAAAACTTTCTCTTCATATCTTTCATTCTAGCCAAAAACATTGTTGTTCACTCTTGGTGCCTCACGGTGATGAGTGAACATCTCCTTCTACATCATAATCGTTACTCCTCGCACGGAGAATATATAACATAACAATTAATTTAAAGATATTTTATTGAATCGTATCTTAAGGGGCTTTCCTGTTAATTGAGGTCAATGGATATTGTTTTATTTATATTAATTAATACTTTTAAATTCTATCAATTACCAAAATTTCAAACACTTTTAAGGACGTGGCCAGGTGCGCAGAGATAAGCGGGTCTGAGCCATTCTATACAATGCTAGTATGGGAAAGTCCATTAATTATGTCACGCACAAAGTGAGTTTTTATAACATCCCCCCCCCTTGTAACGTTTTTTGTATGGACCTTAAAGTTTTTTTGTATGGATTGTCACGTTTTAACCAAGAACCCCCCCCTCTCCCCTACTGCGTGACATAATTAATGGACCTTCCCAGTATAGCACGCGAGATGAACCGATATGATTTCATAAGGGACGAATGGCCTGTTTTCAGAGGCCCAAAATTTTATCATTGCATTGGGTACACAGATAAAAAGAAACATTGAATTTTCTGCGGTATCTAATGCACATGAAGGAAATGCTAGATTTTGCAGAAAATAATGGGTTATTTTATGTAAATTTAAGCCAGATAGCGCCTGAATCAAGCCTGTTGTAGGAAAGATTGCAAACATTGTTGTATGGTTCAACAAAGACTACAACCAATTGCGTTATGAACGCCTCCTTTGGCTTGGAATTAAACGAGGGAAAATTTTACGCGCTACTTAAAATTAATAATTTTTTTCTGTGTAGGCATGGAAGGGTCCTCCCTTTGCTCGGTAAAGGCGCGGCTAAAAAGCAACACCATGCTGGAGGTGGCTTGGTTCGATTCTCGGTCTGGTCTAGGAGTTTTTCGTTAAGGAAAATTTCTCGATTCACTGGGCATAGGGTATGATTGTACTTGCCACACAATCATAGTAATGCAAAAATGGTACCTGGCATCGAGAGCTCGTGTCAAAAACTGAAACCATTTCGGTTTCATCTCGCGTGCTATATTCTAGCAATAGCATAGCCAGGAATAAAGAGAGGCAAAGCAAAATTCTAAAGGGGAGCCGGGCCTCAGTTATAAAATAAGACATCGGCAACAAAGCAAAATAGTTCAGCAGGTGAGGGGTGTGGCTAGTTCTGTATTCATAAATGAATGAAATTATTTGAAATAAAAAGAAGAGGATAATTTGAATAATTTATTACCCGTTTTTGAGGACCCGGATAGGGAAAACATGTTTTCATCCTGTTCATACGGAGATTTGTATGGGAGCAAAAGTAGGTCATTTTTAAGTAATAAATAGAATTACTTATACTGATAGCACTTAATTGTAATTTCAATGCAATTTTTTTTAAGTTTTTCTAATCAAATGGTGTATGAATGAAGTCATTATGTTCAGTTGAACGAAAGTAACTAGCGTTCAAAAAGCCTTCTTCTTAGTGAAATTCCGAAATGACATCGGTATAGAAAAAAGAAACGTAGTCCTGCGTTAAAACTTACTCTTCTTAGGGGTCAATAATCATTACAACAATATTACATGTTTAAAAGAAGAAACAGCGGTAACCATAAAATTGCTCATATTCAAACGAAAGAAAATTCGTTTAAAAGAATATAAGTTAAAGTACTGCAACGTGAAGGAGCTGATGATATTTTAAGGAACACAAAAAATTCCTATTGATCTTTTGTGATGGCATTGTGATGGGGTATGGCTTTTGTAACAAGTAAGTTTTAGCGTTTTAAAACGGGTTTCTTTGAATTCGGGGTACTGGTCATTACGAGTAATGGTAAAACGGATAATTGCCATTTGGGGTAACGTTCTTTCGGGGAGATAACAATTATCGGTGTAATGGAACTCGGGGTAAAAGCATTCTGGTTAAGGTCATCCGCTGTAATAGCATTTAGGACAGTCTTATCGGTAAATTTCATTAGAAGCGGCACAATACATTATCTAACCCTTTCAATAAATAGAAAACACAATCATATACTATGCCCAGGAAATGGAGAAATTCCTAGACCAGACCGTGCACTGAAGCCAGCCATCCCCAACATGGTGTTGCTTAATTTTTGCGGCTTTACCGACTGAGCCACACTGTGCTTATTTTATCACAATTCTCAATTTTCATGTTTTCACATTTTAGAATATGTAGATCACATTTGTCTTTTTGTGATATTTCAATTTAGAAATTCATTAAATGAAAGCAAATATATCAACTCGTT
Organism: Aedes japonicus; assembly: GCA_034211315.2. Taxonomy (NCBI): domain Eukaryota; kingdom Metazoa; phylum Arthropoda; class Insecta; order Diptera; family Culicidae; genus Aedes; species Aedes japonicus. Next base: position 5,125 of record JASCZW010001216.1, read on the forward strand.
CTTAAAGTATCTATTACTCATAATACAAACATCATATAAATAAATATAATAGTTTTCCCAAGCTTTCCATGGTTAAGTATAAAAGGAACGACGAAATAGTTTGCATGCATATGTGAACAGAAAACAACATTTCCGTTTTTAACCATTCCTAACCCAGAAATGCTTCCACTCGTAACGTTAGCCGGACTTGATGGAAACAAGGGAAGTAATCATAACTAATAAATGCCTGTGGCAACCGTATGATTTAATGGAGGGGTGAAACATTGCAGTCCGAAAGGCACCTTTGTTATTTAGTGGCGATTTCATTTTTCACCCTATTTCCTCATGCGATGTGATATATTTGATTTCTCAAGTGGCATTGACGACAGGAAGTTTCCCGCTGAAAGAAACTTTTATTACCGGACAGGAAATGCAGTTTGTGGGTGAATGTTTCAATTTAAGTGTACAGATAAAATGTTCCTAGAAATATAGCGTTTTCTCCGTCAGTGTAAATTTTACATTAACGCCACATGCACAACCAATGTCTTGTCTTCACAAGAAGAACAGACTATAAATCAAATGCTTTAAATTATCATTAAAGTGGTGCATACCGCAGCCTATCTCCATATATAATGTGCTCAATTATATGCAAATTAAATAACGCCAACAAATTTACATACATCAAACACCTTTACCTATTGCTTCATAATTAATTTCTTGAGAATTTTGCATCTTTATCATAGCTCTTCCTATACACGTACCTGCATCATACACACCAGGTTTCACTTAGTCTTTCGAAAATCCTATGAAGGATAGCAAAAAGGACGTTGTCGAAAGAGCCCAATATGACCGTTCTTGTCAGTTTTCCTTCACACAATCGACACCGGAAGCTAAACATTATGCAAAGTATGCAACCGGCTCCTCAATCGAAGTACATACACTATGAGATTGGAGATTATAACCAAATTTACGTTGGATCATTCACGCTCTTCATAGTATAAATCAACTAATAACAAACTTGAGTGCATATAAATTGTGGCTGTACGTCATCGTATTGATGGTTGTTGAAATTCAACAAAAGAAACTATATGAGTGATATAGCACCGACAAACCGACATGAATGACAATAGAAAATGTCTTAATATTTCTGTTCAAATCATATTACTGACATCTATCTTTGTGTTCGCTGAGAAAGTTTATTGAAGCCACGAACACGCTTGGGAACTTGATAAAAAGGTTCATGTCTTAGCTATTCTGGACACATTTTTTTTATCTAGATAAAATATTTCTATAGGTTTTGACAGATGGGATCGCTGAACATTTGAATCTGTCGTTATGGATTCTTGATCAATAGTGAAGATTGAGTTTCATGTCAATTTGTCGGTGGATATAGCTACAAGTATTCCATAATGCAAAAGAGTAAAACATAGTAATTCTCATAACTTCGTTAATTGTTCTGCCGTTTTCAATCATCTAAACCATAAAAAAAAATTCTCTCCCCTGTTATAGAATGATTTCAGTTAAGTCTTTATAAAATTCCCAACATTTAAACCAATAAACTCATCATTGCTCTAAAAACTTGATTAATCATTCCACTTTCAAAATATTCAACTGAATAGAAACAGAACTTGCTAAGCTCCATCTTTTCTCAACTTCACTTTTTGAATAAACGTAAGAAACAATAGCTGTTGACCATGAATTCATCACTGTCTTATCGTTGGGCTCGACCAACTGCCCAGCAGATAACGTGGTATTTTAGTCAATAGAATAGAACATATAGTGGCGTTTCGATTTTATCACTAGTCATTTTTATCACTACTCGCCAAACTCACGCTCGATTTTATCACGGTGATCAATTCGATTTTATCACGCTTTTTTGAAACGTTTAAAATCCAGCATAAAATACTCCCAGTTGTTGAAAATAGATTTAAAAACATAACTTTCATAACTAGGGTTAAGCACTACTTGGTCGCAACATGATTTTCTTCGTCATGAAGGGTTTTTCTTGACCAAATTGTTCATAAATAAGTGCATCTTGTTGCCAAGTTTCAGACAATTTGGGCAACAATAACCCTCCATGACGAAGAAAATCATTTTACGTCCAAGTAGTGCTCTACCCTACTTTCTTATACCCAGTTATATTTTTTCCGAATTTCTATAAAAAAATGTATAAATGATTTAATAGCAGAGTCTTTACTGGACAGGACGCTGTAGCCTGTAGCACTTCAAATCGTGCCTCAAATCTGAAACTTTGAAATATGTATCATCAGGTATCTCGTTTCTACAATCCTTTTCTTAAGTTTTATTTATATTCTAACTGTATTTTCAGGCAAGCATGAGAACCTGGAAATGGCTCTATTTTTATGGTTTTTGAAGCAACGTGAACTCAACACCAGAGTTTCTTCACGAATGCTCATTATGCAGGCTAAAAAATTTGCAGCTGACTTCAAGATTCCCAAATCGTTTAAATTCAGCGACACATGGTGCTTCAAATTCAAAGGAAGATTTGGCATTCGAAAGTTAAAAATTTGTGGAGAGAGGCTTTCAGCAGATGTAAATGCAATGAATGGATTTAAAAAAGCTTTTTCTCTAAAATAGAAGAAAAACAGCTAACAACTCATCAAATTTACAACTGTGATGAATCCGGTCTGTTCATTAAGATGTTGCCTAGAGACACCCTTGTTCATTCAGGTAATTGATTAGTATTAGTAAGTTTATAAAAACAAACTTAGCATGCTTAATTCTAGATGAACAAAATGCTACAGGTAGCAAAGTTATAAAAGATCGAATAACATTCATGCCATGTGCCAACATATCGGGCACTAACAAGCTATCTCTGATGATTGTTGGTAAATCGAAGAAACCACGATGTTTTAAAAATGTGCAACTCCCTGATATTCATTATCGAGGATCGCGTAGCGCCTGGATGGATCGTTCATTGTTTAGTGAATGGTTTTATGATTGTTTCATTCCTAATGTGAGACAGTATTCGTTGAGAACGGGTAGAGCTCCGAAGGCACTGCTGTTGATGGATAATTGTAGTGCCTATCATTGCTGAGATAAACTAGTGTCAGACGATGGGTTGATCGAGACTATTTTTCTTCCGCCGAATGTTTCATCAATCGCACAACCAATGGATCAAGGCGTTATACAAAACATAAAACTATTATACAGACGAAAATTGGAGCTGTACACGTTAGCTTCAGGTAATTGTACAAATAATATGTTTAAACTTATTATATGATAAATTTATTTGTTATTCAGAATTGGACATTGGCACTGCTCTTAAAAAAGTTAATCTGAAAGATGTAGTTTTTTGGCTACACGAATCTTGGCAAGAAGTGGGTGAAACATGTGTTAAACGATCCTGGAAAGAGATTGGTGTGATTGATGATGATTGTTTCGTTGACGAAGATGATCTTCCACTAGCGCGATTAGTCGGACTATCCGATTGTGAATCTTCTGATATCCCTGAAGAAATCAAAGAGGAAAGAATATGCAACAAGAGATTGTCTGATCGCGAAATTGTGAGAATGGTTTTAGGAGATGAAACAGATGAGGACGGCGAAGATGAAGACGACGAATCAGACGACATTGTTGACGATCCTGTTCTCATTACTTCCTCCATTGAAACTAATCCGGCAGATAACAATCCTTGTTTTGAGAATAACAATTCGCCAGTTTCACATAGGAAAACAATAGAGTCTCTTAACAATGCACTTGAATGGCCTGAAGTGAACAGCATTGATCTTGCTTTTATTTTTGCTTTAAGAAAAGTACGTGAAATTGCTATGGAGAAAATTATTATGGACAAATAATCTTTTTTTTTTGTTTTTGTTCTTTGAACTCTAACAAACCTTATGATAATGGTGACTTATGAACTACTGAAAATGGTAAATTTTGATTAAAAATTTCGAAATCTAATGATTTGTTACACAAAAATAAGATTTCGTCAAATTCACGGTTTTACCAAATTCACTCGACTTTACCAAAATTCAAAAAAAATTTTGACCGTGATAAAATCGAAAAACCACTGTACTATATAAATCACGCCTTCCTGTACAATATAGTGTCGTCACGCCAAAATATGAAGAATTACAGCTGAATAAAAATTTCTATAACGATTTCTATAGAACTTTCCATTGAAAGCCTTGGAGAAGACAAGTAGAAATTGAATTAAAGGTTTGTTTTCTCCGTAGTAATTTCAATAAAAACTTCAAATGACATGTGCAGTGTCAGTTTTTTATCAAGTGCTCAAATTTCCAATTTGATCACTTTAATCTACATCATTCTAATAAGTTCATGCAGTAAGTTGCTACATGCCCACTAAAGCCCTTCCCAGTGGTGCTTCCCAAAATTCAAAACCAGCGGAATCTCGATACTTTAAAACAAAGTAAACTAAAGGAATGACTAACAAGAAGGCTTGGACCACTCGGAGCATTTCGCTCAAATTAATTAGCTTCTGGTTCACACAGGTAAGGTACACTTTCAAAATATTAAAAATGTGTTGTTTTTGTTAAGATTACAATTATTTTATTTCGCAAATTAAATCAGCACTGTTAGTTAACATGACATTTCAAAGGATGTGTCGTTTCTAATCCATACACACAAAGTTCATTGTCAAAATTTGAGTTTTTATATGAAAACGAGCAGAGGGCATTTGAACGGTAGTATACGATCAGGCACATAACCCTTTGTCATACTACCCCATGCAGGATAGGCAAGGGAGAAATCCCCTTGACTGATCGTATACTACCGTTCAAATGCCCTCCGCTCGTTTTCAATCTTGTATCTTTCAATTTCAAAGCCTGCCGTTACTCTATACGGAGCTATCAATACACTTTCTCTTCATGTCTATTTGTTCTAGCAATAAAATTACTGTCCGCTCCTAGCGCTTCGCATGGAGATGAGAAATTATCTGCTTCTGCTAACTTCATCAAAGATCGTTACTTCCGCGCTGGGGAGAATACAAAAAATAACAATCAAAACTGTAGAAAGCCCATAATGGGGGAATCCATTAATTCATACTGGTGGGGATCAGTATTTGCACCACTCACCGTCGTTCTCTCCGAGATCTATAAGTTATAGATGACGAGAAGGGCAAATGTGTGAAATAGGCGGTGCATGCTAAAAATAACCCCAACAGCGGGAGATAATTTCTCACACGTGTTAGGCAGTATTAGGAAAGGGACAAATCGCTAGAACTAGAAACAGGTAATAGGTAGTATAAGAGCCCGATCGGTTGCATTACCTTTTGTCAGTCAAGGGGATTTCCCCCCTTGGCTATCCTGCATGGGGTAGTATGACAAAGGGTTATGTGCCTGATCGTACACACTTAGAAAATTGTACAGTAGTCGGTAATTTTTTACCGAACTTTCAACTGCTGAACGTTCGGTAATCCGATTTACCGGATTTCGGTGCAATTTTACAGTATACCGGTAAAAAAAATTACCGAAACTTGGCAAATTTTACCGAAATCCGTTAAATCCGATTATCGAAGCTGTTGAAAGTTCGGTAAAAAATTACCGAATACTGTAAAATTTTCTAAGTGTGTATACTACCGTTCAAATGCCCTCCGCTCGTTTTCAATCTTGTATCTTTCAATTTCAAAGCCTGCCGTTACTCTATACGGAACTATCAATCATTCATTTAATTTATTCATTTAATTAATTAATTTATAACCTTGGCCTGACCCCTATAACGATGAGGGAAATGCAACTTACCTTAAAAGACCCACAGTGGCTGCCTGCTCAGTCGTTTCGGGAGTTACGCTGGCCCGCGCCGTCGCTAACTCGATTCAGCGTCGTTGCCGGGGATCAGGTTAGCACAAAGGTTTTGGACTTTTTTCGGGATTTAGATTCCGACACACGCGGATTAGTTATTTTTGGTCGGGGCACACTTTTCGGAGTTTTATTAAGAATTTCGCGGGTTCTAGCTAGCCCACGCAGTCGAGACGGCGGGGATTGGGGATCGGTTCGATGGCAATTGACACTGGCACCGCGTGAGGGATTCGGGATGATGGTCCCTAAACTCCGATGCCCGCACTTCCGAACCCGGTTTTTTCTTTAGGCCGGATATTCGATTAGCCTCTTCCACTGGCCAAACTTCACTCGCGAAGCTTATATGTTATAATTTTTCACAGTCGACTCGTTTTCCGCCCGTCCGAACACTTTTATCTTTCACAGACTAAAAAGCCACTACCATGGGGCAGGCGGCCTATTTATCTCCTCGTTATCTCGCTATCGGCCGAGAGCATTTCCTCTTACCCACGATTTTTGCATATTAATCCATGCTTTCTTCATTTCTTTTACATTCTTCCCAATTTTAGGTCGTTTTAGAAGGTGCTCCTTCATAATGGCCCAGTATTTTTTCTATTGGGCGCAGTCCGCAGTGTTTGGAGGTTCAGATCTTTCGGCACGAAATCGACATCATTTGCCTTATACCATACTAGGAGGTCCTTCGTGTAGTAGCATGTTACCAAATCCGGCTAGAAGTTCGTCGGACCATCGTGAGCCTTCAGGAGAGAGAGAAGTCGCTTTTGGAGACACTCTTACAAATACATCCGTCCATTCATGGTTCTTGCGGTAACGAAAGGTGTACTCCGCTATCCACATGTATATATCGCTTGCCAAATTAAGAACTTCTTGGTCAACGTGATGAACATGTTCTGTGTTCGGTGGTTCTCGGGAACATCACGGCAGTCACATACAGGTTTCCTGGAATCTGGCTGAAGCCCGCCTTCGCATATGTCTCGTCATCCATTACGCAGCAGTGTGGATTCGTTAACATCGTACAACATCCAGACACGGCTTTTTGCGACCTTATTCTGTTATTCGTCACGGTATGAGGACTCCTGAACCTTAAACGTACGTAGTCTACCTCGAGTTTTGGTATTCTGCGCGAAAGACTTACTCCCATAAAACTTTTTAGCCACATCTCAAACTTGCTCAAATGGCACGATTCGACAGATCCTTATTCTCAAAGTACTTGAGCTAAACTTTTCCGCGTGTGAACTGTTCATTCGGTACCATTTTGAAAACGTTAGCACACGTGATCACAGAGTGTTAAGAATACACATTAAACTGTGTCTTAGCAAAATTTCAATTAATTCTACCAAACGGATCAAAAGTGAGAGCAATTTTATTTTAAAGGGTAGAATCTTTACTCTTCTTCAATCACAGTCTTTAATTATAATTGAGACATCTCACTTTTCCTTGAACATGACCCATAAGCTTCTGCGCAGTTACACTTCCCACCATTTACGCATATTGCATATAATATCACATAAGCTTGATCGTCCATAATTATACGCATAGAATTTCTACACAGTATTGGATCGTGTAGTTTAGATAGAGGTCCCTATCTTTTTCGCCACATCTCGAACGAAAGCCGATGGGTTCTGCTTATAGGCATCCCTTGTCAATAGCAGGACTCACAGGACCGGATTCCCAACCTCTTCTCGGTGCATCTTCAAAAATACATTGTTCTTCATATTTTCTATGTGCAGTTCGTACTGCTCCGAAGCCAACACCTTCCTTGGCCAATTTCTTAAAGAGGTTCTACCCACAGTGTATCAATTGAACACGATACTTTTTCTTTGCTCCAGAGTAAGACCACGCATTTTGAAAGTCAACCAGAAACTAAGCTTTTTTCATATGCTACGACGTACAGAGATAAAAATTAGAAAATTTCTTTACATTCAAAACGACCGTTGACAATAACACAGTTTTCTTATAACCATAAACTTGTGTATAGTTTTAGCAAGCCATAAGTAAGAACCGTAAGCGTTGTGTGCAATCACACGTCGCGTTTTCATGTGTGTTACTGAACATTGGCTGACGATTTTTTCAATAACATACTTTTCGCCATTTTTTACAACTCCTTCAAGTGTAGAATTTCAGTACAATAAATATGTCTTTGTTTGTTTGTCTTCATATGAGAGACTTTCAGCCAGTGACAGTAAAATAAATAGTTTTTTATAAGGTTTTACAAGTATATAATCCATATGTTTTTGAAAAATTAATCCTCAACATCAAACGGCATAAATACTAATGACAGATTCCTTTGTTCCTGATTCAAAAATCTAGAAATGTTTCATTTAAAAACTTAAAAAAAAAACAAATATATAGGCATCTATTTTTTATTAAGAAACTATTAAGCAATTAACACCGTTTAGGTACATTATGCAGCATGTCAAATAACAATTACATCACAAAGTATTTGTAATTTCATTAACTATCCATAGCACTACATGGTTCATTGGTTATGAGTCAACAATATAATAATTTAGTGACGGAAAAACTAAATTGAAAATATGCTAGTGAAATGGGTTGGCTGAAAACGATCGAGTGAAAGCCCTACTGAATACAAAATTTCCCATTAAAAAATGCAAAAGTGTTCAATACTTTTTTTTTGGTAGCTTTCAACATTATTTTTACTGTTTTAATGCGTGTGTGTAATCATCTGACTGTATACTCTGAGACGATGTAAACAAAAGGTGGTTCGCGAGTAACAAAGTTGAGAAAAATGTACGCAAAGGAGGTTGTGCCGCTCGCCCAAAAATCCGTAAAACAAATTGCAACGTTTGTGTGATGCCATATCGCCATATTATACCATATCCAATGTTCACTCCTTGATGGATCAAGTCCACGGAAGCCGGGAAGTGGCCGTCCACGGTCCGCTCGCACACCGAAGGTCATCAGATCGGTTAGAGGCAAAGTGAGGCGAAATCCTATCAGATCGATCCGGAAATAGGCTAAGGAAGTCGATATTTCAAAAACTACCATGCAACGGTTCGTCAAAGATGACTTGAAATGTTCGTTCAGGGCAAAAGTAAAGCGCCACCTTGTAACAAACCAGATGAAACAACTACGGCTGGAGCGCTTGAAACGTTTGGTGTCATCATTAAAAAAGAAGCATACCATCATTGTATTCTCCGATGAGAAAATGTTCACCATCGATCCCGTACCTAACACACGTACAGACAGGTTTATTTCACCCACGAAGATTGAGGATGTTCCAGAGAACGTAAATTCAAGTTTACAACCAAACATCCGTCCGGAGTCATGGTTTTCGGGGCAGTTGCGTCCTATGGCTTGAAAATGCCTCCAGTATTTATCAAAGCTGGATTAAAAGTTAATACCGAGGCTTACATGAACATTTTGAAGGACTACGTTCTACCATGGATGAAAGCCAACTTTAGAGCGCACCAACACTTCATTTTTCAACAGGACGGAGCACCGTGTCATACCTTAAGAAGTGGCTGAAGAAAAACATGGAATTTTGGCCAATGGATTACTCATTATGAACATATATTCAGGCTAAGGCCTGTGAACGTTCTCACCTCAGTGTTAGTGCCCTGAAAGCTTCCATTACCAAGGCATGGAAGTAGTACGACTGCTTGATAATGAATGGCGAAGCATATTGCAAAGTTGATTCAAAGCAGATTCCGGGACTAGAGTTTTATACATCGGTTTAAAGAAAAAAAAATTGCTGAACATTTTAGGCAAAAAAACTGTCAAAGTTTCAAAACCATTTCTCGTATGGCAGAGAATATGAGGATGCGGTCTCAGAAGCGACAATTGCATCCCGACTGGAACCATAAATGGACAATTTGCCATTCATTCGGAAACATAACGAATCGGTGCTATTCTGGTCTGACCTGGCATCTTGTCATAATGGAAATCTGACTCAGATTTGGAACATTGCTGAAAATGTAAAAATTGTTCGATGCAATTCACCAAATTCGCCAGAACTTCGCCAAAATAAATATGGTTGGAAATTTTATAACAAATATCGTGAAATCTGTTGAGTAAGCCAGCATATTAATTGAAAGACGAAAATGATTTATACCGATTATTTAAACAAATTGCAGCTGAGATATTAATAAACAGTGTGTTCGGTACATGTATTAGCGATTGACAATTGAAATTTCATTAAAAACTGAACAGTTTTTGTGAAACTAATGGTACTCATTTCACCTCGTACGCCCATTATGCCCCTAATACCCCCAGGTCTTCAACACATTTTCCGTCCAGTTTTTCCTCACCCGCAGACAATATTTTGCGACAGTCGTTCGGGTGCTGCTTCCGATCCCAGTAGAGTAAATATTAAATCCAAAATTCACGAGAAACTACTGATGATGATTGTCACGGAAGAAGATGTCCTGCTACCATAGTTGCCACCAGAAGGATTTGAAATTAACACCAGAGTGATCCAAATTCCCCTAGCATGAAGCATATACCACATCGATCTAGAACGATGCTGAAAAAGTCAAGAGATGAATCAATTGAACCGAACGTGATACAGATTCGACAATGTCATACCCCAGTGGGCAGAAATAGTGACAATTGGAATGAGCATTACAAGTTGAGTAAATATAATCTCTACCTCTCTACCGGATGGCTATCTGTAACCGAGAAAAACCGTTGGTTGCTTGTTGGTGAAGTTTGTGGAAATCTTTGTATAATCATACTTGCTTACTAATGCTGTTTCAGTGTCCCATTCCACAATCATGACCAATGGAATACCGGCAAAAGGATGTAAATAGCTACAATAGATTCGAAATTGAAGTATACTCCATTATTGAGCTCCAAAACGCTTCAAGAAACCAAAATCCGCCCCTCAACTTTATCTTGAAATGTGTATTGATTTGGTGTTATACTGACATGGCACATAGCATTTGAAATTTAAATGGTAAATATTCTGGGAGACCATACACTTCATTTATTATCTACTATTTATTAGTATTATGACATAGTTACAGTAAAACAACAATTATCTTTGTAGAAACGTTTCTTTAGCAGTCCCGTACTAAAAACTCGCAGTTTGTAGGGATCAGCTTTAGCTGTAATTTAATTTAATTTTAGTTCCACAAATCAACAATATTTACTATTCTACTTACAATTATCAGTTTCTTGCTGTATTTATTCCTGTACTGCGGGTGGATCGTGTAAGTAGTAATAACAATGATTGTTTGAGAGAATTCAATTTTTATTTCCACTAATCTCGCTAATTTAGATCAACTTTTAAACTTTCACATGCGAACAATTCCTTCCAATTCGCTTAACAATGGTATGGTTGATACAGTTGTTTTGTTTTGCTCGCTGACTTTTTCGCAACCAACTACCGGTTGCCACCGCATATGCCCTGTGGTAACTTGGTATATCACCGGCAAACGGTTACTCGTCGTCACATCCCCCCACCCGTGAACCAAGGTGATCAACTTCCGGTTTACTACTGGCTACGACGTCGAGTAACGCCAGCTTCACCACCGGTCTCCTCAAAATGCCATTCGTTGTCTTCACCCAGGTTTGTCGCACTCTTCCATCTTTGCCTGCAGACACTTTTTCTACTCTTCCTCTCATCCACTGGTTTCTAACCGCACCGTCTACAATGAGAACGAGATCTCCTTCAGCAACAGGCTTTACTTCGTCGAACCATTTCGACCTCCTCGATATCACCGGTAAATATTCTCTAATCCACCTTCTCCATATCCCATCCGATAAGTGCTGCGCAAATTTCCATCCGCTCCTTAGCGTCGATTGGTAGTCCGTTGGCAGGACTGGAATTGACTTCACTCCGCTGGAGTTTCCTAGCAGGAAATGGTTTGGAGTTAGAGACTCCTGATTAGCCGACTCCAAAGGTATGTAGGTCAACGGTCTCATGTTTATCATCGCCTCTGCCTCGATCACTACCGTCTCCAAGACCTCGTCATCCGGTCGTCTAGGTGTTTCCAGAATTCCGCTGATGGCCACCTTTACTGAACGTACCATACGCTCCCATGCTCCACCCATGTGAGGAGCACCAGGTGGGATAAATGACCACCGGGTTGTGGTGTTGGTGAAGGTTGACGCCAGAGTGTGCTTTAGCTCTTCGATCTCGCAATTCAGCTGGTTGCGTGCACCGAGAAAGTTTGTGCCGTTATCGCTGAAAATCTCTACCGGTGCGCCTCGCCTCGACACAAATCTCCTCACAGCCATCACGCAGGACTCCTTCGACAAACTGTGCACGACCTCTAAATGAACTGCACGTATAGTCAAGCACGTGAACAGCGCAATCCATAGCTTAACATTGCTGCGTCCGACTTTCACCAGCACCGGACCGAAATAATCAACTCCGACAAATGTAAATGGTCGTACATAGGGCGTTACACGGACCTTCGGTAATGGTGCCATTGGAGGGGTACTAGGTAGTGCACGACGAATTCTACATGTCATGCATTCTTCTGCCACCTTGAGAACCACTGAGCGTAGCTTCGGGATCTCATAGAGTTGACGCATCTCGTTGACGATCGTCTCACGATTCTGGTGACGGAATCGACGATGGAAAAAATCAACAATAAGCAAAGTTGTTCTATGTTGACGAGGCAGTATTACCGGATATTTGACATGGAACGGGATCCATTCTGCATTCCCCAAGCGACTCCGTTTCCGCATCACGCCAGTCCTATCAATGAACGGCCACAGTTTGTAGATGGTACTTGATTTCGGCAAAGCTCCATGGACATCCTCCGGGTTACCCTGCGTCTTTTCCAATAGCTCAAATTCCGGCAAGAAGTGTTCTGTTTGCGCATGGATCCACAGCGTTCTCTCGGCTAACACCAACTCTTGCTGTGTCAACGCTCCCAACATCTTCGCTTCGCTTCGACGAGATCGTTGTGCATTCTGGACGAATCGATGCACGTACGCCATTGTACGAAGCAACTTTTCCCATTTGCTGAACCTGGCTACGTCCACCAACGACGATTGCACATCTTTGTGAAGGTTGCATGCCACCAGCTCCTCCGACGTAGGGTCAATCTGATCATCACTACTTGGCCATAACTCTTCTGGCTCCTTGAGGAAAGCTGGGCCATCAAACCAACGGCTGTTGGAACGTATATTCACTCCTGGTCCCCACTTCGTCGCATCGTCAGCAACGTTCTGCTTGGTAGGTACCTTTCGCCATTCATGCACATCGGTCATCGAGAGAATTTCGCCGATCCTGAACCCTACGAATTGATGATACCGCCGTTGATTCGACCGAATCCAAGCGAGAACGGTGTTAGAATCAGACCACAGAACCCGCTTCGCCACCGGGAGACCGTGCATGGAAATCACACTACTGAGCATTCGGGACCCTAGAACGGCAGCCTGCAGTTCGAGTCTAGGAATCGACATCATCTTCAACGGCGCTACTTTAGATTTCGCTGCTACCAGACTAACTGCGGGACCGTCTAAGGTTTCCACCCGAAAGTACGCTACGCATGCGTATGCAGACTGGCTTGCATCGACAAACACGTGGACCTGTAGCTTGGAATAGCTGCTGTCTATTGCACCGCTGAAGTAGCAACGTGGAATACGAAGGGTACTCAATTCGGGCACTGCATCCAAATCTGCTCGTTGACTGTGTCATCCCATCCAATACCAGTAGACCATATATCCTGCATCAGAATGCGCCCGTGGATCAGAAAGAACGCAATAAGTCCCAGTGGATCGAAAAAGCTCATGACTGTTCGTAAGACTTCTCGCTTCGTGGGAACATGCGAAGGATCGAGAACGTATTTTAGATTTTCTCGCAGGAACACCGTAAATGTAAAAGTGTCACTACCAGGTATCCACTTCATGCCCAGCACGGATTCGATCCGCTCATTCTTCTCGACGCTGATACTTTTCTCCGCTTCCAATGATTCGTCGCCAACTCGTGCTGCTATCGTCGGATTGTTGGACAAGAAGTTCCTGATTTCAAATCCACCTTTAGCGTGGATGGCCTTCACCTGCCGCCCTATCATCACTGCCTCCTCAACTGTTCCAAAGCTGTCGAGATAATCATCCACGTAATGGCGATGGACTATGGCTGCCGCTGCTCGCGGAAACTGGTCTTCGAAATCCTTTGCGTTCAGATTCTTTATATACTGTGCGCTGCTCGGTGAACAGGCAGCACCGAATATGGCTACATCCATTACGTAAGTCACTGGTTGTTGCGTTGGGTGATCTCTGAACAGGAATCTTTGGAACTGACGATCTTGAAGCCGGATGGAAAATCGGTGGAACATTTCCTTGATGTCACCGGTTAGGGCGTATTGGTATAAACGAAAACTACCAAGGACCGTAGGTAGAGATGTCAGGAAATCTGGACCTTTCAACAGAGCAGAGTTCAGGGAGACTCCATTGACTGTTGCTGCCGCATCCCATATCATCCTTAGCTTGTTTGGTTTTCTCGGGTTCAGGACTAATCCCAATGGTAGGTACCAGCACTGGTCTGAGCTGGTAGTAGAAAGTTCATACTGCGTCGCCTTGTGAGCATATCTCTTTACCTCGTAGTCTCGGACATGCTGTCTGACCCGCTCGTACAATGCTGCATCCTTGTTAAGTCGCCTTTCCAAAGAACATAGCCGTTTATACGCCATGCCATGGCTGTTTGGGAACCTAACAGCGTCCATCTTCCAGAGTAGACCCGTCTCGAACGATCCACCTACTCTTTTTGTTGTTGTTTCCAGCAGCATTTTCGCTCGTTTATCTTCCTCGGACTCCAAGACGATAGTAGGAGGCTGTACACCGATGTTATCCAGCGTAATATATTCGCGAACCAATTGGTTGAGTTCTTGCTCCAGATTGGTCCATCCTCCAAAATGAAGCCCACACATGGCGGTTGATGTTGATGCTGAAGCACATCCGTAAATGCTCCATCCGAGGCGACTCTTCGTGGCTATCCGGTCTACCCACTTCCCTTCTCTTATTTTCAGCGGCACGGTGAGCTTCAAATTGTCAAGACCAATCAGAAGCTTTGGCGACACCCTCTCGTAGCTTTGAATTGGTAGACCACTTAAATGAGGATATTGGTTACACATTTCCTCATATTTTACTGTTTGTGACGGAATTAACAGCTCACAAACTGTCCTAGCGTTGGTCAGTTGGTACTGCTTCAAGGATCCTCTACCAGAAATCATAGTACTGATTCGTCGTGACTTTGGTTCACAGCGCTTGATATTTCCAGTCCACTGCAAGTTTAGAGGTTCCGTTGTTCCTGTAATCCCAAGCTGCTTGGCGACTGCATCTTCCAGCAACGTAATTTTCGACCCTTCATCCACAAATGCGTAGACGTTCACCTCGCAATCCTTTCCGTACAATGTCACAGGAATAATCCGGAACAAAGGCCCTTTACTCGCTGCCGACTCGCTTAGATGACTCGTTGAAGCTGCTGAGTGAAAAACTGCCGATGGAGAATGTAACAGCTGATGATGTTTGATGCGACAATCATCGACACCACATTCTTTCGCCGTCTTACACGGCCATTTTCTATGGAAATTCAAACACGATCGGCAAATTCCACTTTGTTGTACCGCTTTATATCTTCCGCTGACATCCATTGACTTGAAAAGGTTACACTCTGCAACGCGATGACCTACTGCTTTGCAAACCGCACACGGTTTCATCGGAGCCCGTTTGCCAGGAGTACTTCCGTTGATCATTACGCTTTTAGCCGGCTCGGTCGATTGCATGTGTGTCTGCACAAATGTTCGCTCCTTATTTTTCGGCTTTGGCTTTGGATTGCTGCTACTGCTGGGAAAATCGTCTGCTACATCATAGGCGAGTTCTACCATAGTTGACATAAACTGCCCAAACGTACTCAGATCCACGTCAAGTTTCATACTCTTGTATGCCGACCACTTGAGCTTGTAATCGACGGGCAACTTCCCAACCAGATCGTATAGCAATGACGGGTTGGTTAGATGAGCCTGTTGGCCAGTATTCTTAAGGTGCTGTACCAAATTGTCCACTACTAAGCCGAATTCGATAATTCCATCCAAGTCGCTAATCCTCAACGCAGGCAGCCGACGAACTCGCTCCGTCAACGAGCGAATGAGTGTCTCCGGTCGACCATATCGCATCTCCAAAGTGCGCATCACATGTGGGACACTAGCCGGACATAGCAGTCTGCTACGCACAGCTTCAAGAGCGGAACCTTTCAAGCAGCGTTGAAGCCGAATCAGGTTCTCGTCGTCAGAGAAGCCACAGGTAGATGTTGATCGTCGAAAGTTGCTGATCCAAATTGGCCATTCCTCAGCATTGCCCGAAAAAATAGGCAAATCTTTGCCCATCACCTGCCGGGCTGCTAACTGTCGATTTGTTGGACCATTCTCGTGATCGTCACTGTAGCGCCCATGGTTGATAGACTCATCGATTCGTGGGACCGATTGCCCATTCCTCTCACCGCATCCTCTCCTGCTTTGGCCTGTAGCCGCTCGATCACCTCTTTGAATTTCCGTTTGTTGTGCAGCCCCATAGGATACCGAACAATGCGCCGTTTCATGACCGACACAACCATCGTCACGGTCGCAGCTATTTAAACAACGGTGATCGAACAAACTACCGACGTGTTCGATACCACCAATCGTAGCTCTTAGGCGACGATCTTCGGCAACTGCCTGATTACTCAACGTTTTTCCCATATATTGATCAAGCTCATCAACGAAATGTCGATTTCCGAAAGCATTCGTGTGAGCTTGCTGATCTTCACCCGTTTCTCTAACTAGAGGTTGTGTGGTAAGGAGTTTCACAGAGGAGACATCTTTATTTTTTTGTGTTAGAGGGGGTAGGCCTACACTCCTATCGGTCCTAATATTGGCTGTTTGTTGGTTAGCTTTTAATTCACGGAATACCTGCTTCGGACCACCACTCGGGTCGACTGCTGACGTGGACTCTTTTACCGTTCCCGCTGTCTGCTGCGCCGACTTCTATAGCCAATCCTCCACCTTGTCCTTCGAATCGGTTTCGGTACCCATCAAACTGCCTCGGCTACTGCCGTATTCGGAAGCCTGCCGAATCAACTTTGCCCTCTCCTCCTCCGATTGCCTCCTGATCGCCATCTGCTTCATTTTGAATTCCCGCTCATCGGAAATCTTCTTCTTTATAGCGGCCTTCTCCTCGGCGATTCGTCTGGCTTGAATCTCCAACTCCTTTTCCCGTAGTTGCTCTTCTAGTTTCCTTTCCAGATCCTGAAGCTCCTTTTCAGCGGCCAATTCTTCTTCCTGTATCTTCCGCAGCTCGTCGACATTCTGCAACTCCAATTCTAGTCGCCGACGGGTGCTGGATGTTAGGCTAGGTTCACCGGTTCCTTTCTTCGGTTTCCTGTTGGGTTTACTGTCGACTGACGACTTTGTCACTACCTTCTTCGGAACAACTAGATTTCCATCGGCTTTGGTTTTTGCCCCTTTCGTCGCCATTGGAATAGCAGAACGAGAGCCGAAGTTCTCAACCTTATCCTTTCTCCTATCCGTGGCGTAGACATTCACGCAATTTTCACACTGCCATTCCCGTTCCTTTACACTCGCATCGACATTAACGCAACTGTAATGGTGCCAAAGTAGACACGAATCACAGGCCACCATGTCATCGAGTCCGTCGGGTCCTGTGCAAAGAGCGCAGTTGCGCTGCACTTGATCACCACTGTTATCCGCCATCGCTCAAATTATCAATAATAGATGATAATTCTAAAGGAATGTAGAAACGTTTCTTTAGCAGTCCCGTACTAAAAACTCGCAGTTTGTAGGGATCAGCTTTAGCTGTAATTTAATTTAATTTTAGTTCCACAAATCAACAATATTTACTATTCTACTTACAATTATCAGTTTCTTGCTGTATTTATTCCTGTACTGCGGGTGGATCGTGTAAGTAGTAATACCAATGATTGTTTGAGAGATTTCAATTTTTATTTCCACTAATCTCGCTAATTTAGATCAACTTTTAAACTTTCACATGCGAACAATTCCTTCCAATTCGCTTAACAATGGTATGGTTGATACAGTTGTTTTGTTTTGCTCGCTGACTTTTTCGCAACCAACTACCGGTTGCCACCGCATATGCCCTGTGGTAACTTGGTATATCACCGGCAAACGGTTACTCGTCGTCACAATCTTTCTGTGAAGTGAAACCACAAATAGGTCAAAGCCCAAGCCATTGGCTTCCCGGTGGCTTACTACAAACATATTAACAATATTACCTACCAACACTAATCAAAATTTTGGACCAAACAAGATTCAAATTTAGTTAAAGCATTTTTGGTAAAATATTTTTTAAATATGTGTGCAGGTACGTTTACAGTAAAGGGTGTCCACAGTTAAAATGCATCTCTTTAAACTCGTCCTCAAAAACAAACATCTCAACCGATTGTCATGAAATATTCAGGGAATAAAATACAATGTATGATCTTGGATTTGATATTTTTATTTCACTGTATTTCTTTACCGAATCCAAAAGCTCGAACTTTCTTCCTAATACCACGCATAAGATTTTTTACAACGCTTGAACGCTGTTCTGTAGTGACAACTTTAGGATGCTTACGAAGTTCGTGCTTCATTATAACCCAATATTTTTCAATTGGCCGCAACTCTGGAGAGTTTGGGGGATTAGGATCCTTCGGCACGACATTGACCCCAATCGTCTTGTACCACTCCAGAACATCCTTGGAGTAGTGCAAGAAGCTAGGTCCGGCCAAAAAGCAGTGTGGTTTTGTCAACATTTGTGTGTACAGCTTACGCGCATGTGTTTTAGCTGTCCTATTCTGTTTTTAAATGCGGTTTGGCGCTTTCTGAGCTTTGAACGAACGGAGCCGGCTTTTTCTTGGCTTTCTGTACAAAACTTTTGGTCAAGTGCAGCTTTTTCGCGACATCCTGAACGGTTGGGTTTGAAGTTGGGTTTGCGTTTGAAGGTAGCAACCACTCGCTTATGATCCTTCACACAGTACGGAACACTTTGTCTACCACTCACCTTCTTCCAATCGACAGTTAAACCATAGACTAACTCTAAGACCAGCAGGTCCCATACAAATACAATCTCTCAGTCAGTACTAGCACATTGGTCCCAAGCTCAATAATGCGCCCCTAATAATGAACTCACACGAACACACTCTCAAATATTCTGTCAAAATAACACAGCAAATCAAAACAAAGGCGCAAATATGTACAGCAAGGTGCTGGCTTCCAGGTGTACTTCGGACCAAGGGGTTCTACAACACTGATCCAATTTCAAATCGCTAGTTGCATATTGATTGTTGGTTAAACGTTCCCCGAAACGTTTTATGACGCGGGACACTATAGACTGGTGAATTTTAATCATCTTCCCGATGGCGTGGTGCGAAAGAAGTGGGTTGTCGAGGTGCGTGTGCAAAATGTTCTCGCGCACTTGCTGTTCCTTCGACTCCATTTTCGAAACTACGACACTTTTCAAAATGAAACTCACGCTAAATGAAACAATACACGCTGAGGTAATTTCACTCAAAATTTTGTTGAAATCAACTCAAAGGCCGAAACGTTACAGCTTATTGAAAGTGATGCAATTTAACTATGGACACCCTTTAAATAGAAAAACACACTTATATATACAAAAAATTGTTTTATTTCCGTAACATTCATGCCTAATAATATTTAAAATAAATTTCTAAAATGCTCACAAAAAAAACCCAAACGATTTGTTAGGTTTTTCAAGATTTTTTTATCAGATCACAAACTTCTTTTTCGTCTAAATCATATGCATGCACATTATTTCTGTATGCATTTGGATTCTCCAACTTACGTTCAGCAATGTCTTTCGCAAGCTCCTTTTGGCTCACCTCTTTGAAGCTCTTTCCTTTCCCGAAAAATATGTCCTCCGAATAGACACGATCTTTCTGCCTGTATGTCCCGTGAATGACGTCCCATAGAAAAATGTTAAATCCAAAATTCACATGAAAGTACTGATGATGATTGTCGTGGAACATTGTATCCGGCTGCCATGGCTGCCACCAAAAGGATTTGATATTGACACCACTATGGTTCAGGATTCCATGAGCGTATGTGTAGATTTCAATGAAGTAGAAAGCCGCTGAAAATATAAATTTTGTATTTATGGCAACTGAAACAATAAGTTGTTCTGAGCTTTACCCCAATGCGTAGGTATTGTGAATATAGGCAACAACATTGTAAGCTGTACGTGCAATATCTCGACTGGATGAATTGCAGTGACCGAAAACGCAGTTGGTTGTTTGTAGGTGTGATGCAGTTTGTGGAAATGCTTGTACAACCAAGGCCAATGGTAAATACGATGCAACCAATAGGTTAAGTAGTCCTATTTGAAAACAATGAAAAAGCAATATTAGTACTATTTCGTATAGATTGGCACCCTGTTCAACTTACCTGATACAAAAAAATGACCAGTATCTGACCAAAAAACCACCACCATCCATACTCATCCCAACGGTAGTATAAAGTGAGCAATTTACCATTGTTCATTGCGTAACATGATAGTATACCACTTAAGCAGCTCATTATCAGCATTGAAAATCCGCCTACGAAAATTTCATGCAGTTCAAGCTCGGGAGATAAAAATTTCTCCGGTTGACATTTCCATTCATGTGGTCGGTCACGCTTATTGATGTAGTAATACCACTGATTAAACAAAAGTCATCAGCCAAATCAGCACGAGCATTTTTTTTTAATTATCATACTCACGTGAATGAACCCACCTACTCCAAAGTAGATTATAAATGAGCCCGTGATTGCTAAGCATACGTAATGGGGCAAGCCGGTAAGGTTCAGGTATTCGAGTACATCATCAACTTTGGTATCAGCTGTTTTATTGTCCCCGTCACTGCCAAGTTCGTCTACCCCTTTGATGTGTTTGGCCAAATGTACTGCAATGGAAATCCAGTCACCTAAAATCGTCAAGATAACGGACACAGTTTAGTACAAGTCAATAAAATATGCACCTACAAACAATAAATAACGTGGATCACCGATATGTCTTGGAAGATTGTCAATTTTTGTGACCACCAAAACAGGTGTTAAATCAGAACCGAGTATCAACTGCATTTAATCGCTTATCAATCAGCTTAAGAGTCAAGTACGGTTCAGGTACGAGTTGACAATACGCTTATCAATGCCATGAGAACGCGCGGAAAAGTGTGCCTTATGAGTTAAAAAGTAAACCTAAATTGATTCTGTTTCAAGGGTATCTCATCTTTCTTTTTTTAAGTAAAATTTTCTGTGTTGAAGTGCTAATATTTAACTGGACTTATTTTAGGCATGATCACTAGTACAATCAATACAAATCAATGTTTAAAACAAAGTATAACTCTTAAAAATATCATATCGGCAATAGTTGTATCATTCTGCAGTAACATAATCCCTGGGACAGACATACAAGGTACAGCCATAGACTAACTCTAAGACCAGTAGGTGCCGAACACAGGTGGCTCAGTCATTACTTGCACATCGGTCCCAAGCTTAATGATGCATCCCTAAGACCGCAAGTCACACTAATACACCCTCAAATATTCTGTCAAAATAACATAGTGAATCAAAACAAAAACAAAGATACTTGTACCAAAAGGTAAAGAAAAGCGCAAGAATACATGTCAAGGTGCAGACTGCAAAGTGTGCTCTGAACCTAGGGGTTCCTCAACAGTGAACAAATTTCAAATTGCTAGTTGCACATTGATTGTTGGTACAGCGTTGTACTTCTTCAGTCTAGTACCTGTTTTTTAGTACTGGATTAAAGTATTTGACCGTTTGTACAACGCTGTACGTTGTATGTGTGTCCTATTTAGGCATAATTGTTATAAACCTGTCTTGATTGACATTTCTCTTGCTGATAATTATTAAAACAGGTTATAGCTCTACTGTCTGAACAAGGCTTCTGTAAAGGCTTCTGTTCTTTTTTATACTTCTGTAACATTTGTCTAAATATATTAGGCAAAGGGTGTATTAATATATCTGGTTACCTTATGTGTTTTGATACGAGCCAGTTGATTTCTAGATGGATCTGAAGCAAATTTTCACAACTGGTGATTTTGTATGACACATATGTAGTACTAAAAAGCATTAAATCTGTTCAAAAATTATTTTAACTAGAAATTCGCTACTCTTTGTATCTTGTATGATGACTTCTATGTTGATAAAATAGAGATGAAAGTCTATAGATTTAAACTGGCCCTGCTCTTTTCTTTGTTCTGGTGTTAAAACACGTCGTGTAAATAAATGTCAAACTACACAGCTATTTCTACCCAGGGAACCAAAAAATCCTATGTATTGCCAAAATTGCAACATAATTCTGATATACGACAAATTAAACCACTAAATGTAATGTAAATTATATATTGCAATAAAGGCAAAATATACGGCTAATGATAACTTCTGTCATTTCTACCGCAGGGCCATGTGCTTCTTTACCGACGCAATGAAAATGACACGCACGATATCTTCTCAACTTTTCACAAGATTGTGACAATCTGTTAGGTGTTGCGAGTATTGCGCTGATTTTGTGATGAATTCAAATGAATACTAATGTTCCGTGCATCACGCATGGCGCCTCATGTATCTTGTCCACTCAGGTTGTACCGTTGTTTTCAAGCACCCAACGCAGGGTTCATAAAACATAATTGGCCTTATAATCTACTGTCGGTTCATCGTGCTGAAAAAAAGCAAATTTATCGGCAATCTCAAAGTTATCAATTTTACTGAACCTTTGGTAAGATATTTCAGTTGAAAAGCCATAATATGATATCTTAGATTGTGAAATCCTGAATAACAAAAGTCGAGTGCACCTCTCACCGAATTCAATTTCTATTGACTTTGATAGACCATTGTGGCTGCACCAGTCGTTTCGATGTGTTTCGGGTCAAACGGAGCGAAATGGCCTCATTTGAAAATGGAAACGTTTCTGCAGTCGAGAAAAAACTAAAAACTTTTTGAATTACATTTTTAGATAAAATACTACCAAGCTCAAACATTTTGACGTTGGTCACCTGCTTCATGTGGATATCCGCAGAATCAACTGCCATCGGTAAATAAGAACACTAATTTGAAAGCTGGCAAAGCGCACTATACAAAATTGCCTATAGAAGAAGACATACAGATAATTAAATAGATTTAGAATCCATCTCTAGCAGAAAAATAAATACAAAATAACAAATAGCAGGTCACCACGACGGAAGACAATTTCTTCATTCACTTTCTTCTGTTATCGAGCATCAAACGTTATGATTATCCGACAAAAAAAAACATCAAACAATGCTACGGTTAAATAATGTTACTCCCAATGTTATGCCCAGAGATGCCATGTACATTTTCAACAATATTTCAAGGATTTCCTCAACCGGATCACGAGTAGACCCATTGATCAGCGCAATGTAATTGAAACTAACTGATAAATTCACAAACCTTTAATACTGGAGGCCATAAGAAATACAGCACATGTCGCCAGGAAATTCCGAATGTATAGAGGCAATATACCCCAAAACTTGTCAACGATCGATGCATAGCGTTCTATCCAACGAACTCCATCTATCAAAGGATCTTTGAACCCTTTCTTAAGGCGTCTTTCTTTGGATGCATCTTTTTTTCCGTTCCGCTTTGTGGTGTTCCTTCATTATAAAAAGCACTAATTAAATTACTTCACTGTAAAAAACTGATTCATTAAAAAGACCGTTGCAATCACTTACATCACGTTAAATAATCATAACCTCAAAATCTACTGCTCAATGTAACCATCCGCTCTTGAAACGCTTTCGAAAATATACTGAATCGCATCAATAAAAAATGCTCCTTTTTATATCGTGGGAAATTTTAGTTATCAGATACGGTAAGGTTTTTTGCTGTCATTTTAATCAGCCGAATTCCTATCATCAGCACCATAAGCGACTCTTTAGACTCAAGATATTTGATAGAATACGAATCCAATATGAAAAAAATTAATACACGGCGTTATAGTATCTCATAGAAGTTAGGTACAGGAGAATTAGTTGAAAATTCTTCTGAAAAAATCCAAACCAAATTTAACAAAAAAATGGCAAAATATGACAAAAAATGGAAAAATTATTCGATGAACACATTATTATGGTTGGAAATTGGAAAACTAGGAAAATGTAAATTTAAACTTAACTTGATCACTTTTTCTAAAAAAAAAAAAAAAAAAGCTATCACTAGTAAACGCGAGCAAATTATGTTAAATTCCACTACAGTTTAAAAACGTGTTCCATTTTTTTTTTTTTAGAAAAAGTGATCAAGTGAAGTGTGTAACCGTTTGTTACAGAACTCATGTGATTTTTAATTTGGGCTAATTGTTTTAAATGTACTGTTACGTCTTTATACATTTGTTTGGGGTTGGTTAGTAGGGTTAAGTAAATATGTTCAGTAATGTAATTTGTTAGTAGTAATTTGAAACAGTAAAGTCGGGAGAGGTGGGTGTGGGTGTAAGTATTGGAAGATAATTCAGGCGGAAAATGGAAAATGGAGTATTCAGACATAGTAGGAGACATAGAAAAGCGAAGGGTCAAAGGAGCCACGAATGATCAACCATTGCTCAGAATTATCCAGGCGTTCGCCTGTGAAAGGTGTCTAAGTTGAAGTAGTAAGTGGTCGCTAATATAGCTTCGAGTGAGATCATTTTTAAATATCAATTCAGGTAATTTAGCAGGACCTTTTGTGTTACCTTTTTGGTAGACACCGCTTTCTTCTCCGTTGACGAGGTCAACGGACGCGCACGCGACACGGCTTAGTGACTTCAGTGGTCACTAGGTCTAAAAGTAAAGGATATTCGCTTCCTCTGGCCGACAATTGCCAAGAAGCGATTTGTCTCGGGAACCCTAAGTGCAAAGGAGACTTCCCTTCTCGACAGAGTCACTCCGGCCTTGCCTGGTCTCTGCCGATATCAGCCTATGAGGGACGACGCCTTGGAGGAAACATAGTGATTTCACGCGCCAATGAATTCACTTCCTCACACAACCTATGAGCCAACTTTGACCCCAATCGCCAACCAAATCCGGATAGTTCGTGGATCGTGGAAGCAGTCCCAGATCATCATCATCATCAACTCCAGTCATGATCGGTACGTTTGTAGAACAATAAAACCAGCCGCTTTACACCACACCCACAATAGTAGCCATTTATCACCAAACCAACCCAACCAATAGTTCTTTCAATAAAGCCTCTATTTTGTATCATAGTATTCATTTCTTAAAAAAATATAATCAGTATCCAGTACATGTTGTTCGCGAAGCTCCTCCAGATTACCAAGTAGTAAGCCGAACTTGAGACTCAGCTCAAGAGGTCTCTTTCTACTGAGCATTTACCGGGATTACAGACAGTTAAGTTACAAATCTAGACAAAATCGTCAAAAGGTCGAAAGTAACATTTGTAAACAATGACTTAAAACGTAAATTTCGTGTAAATACCAGGTTGCTAACATCTATATCCACTACCGACGGGAAGGTAATAACTCCCTGTATCTGTTTCTGGTGCAATTTTGTTTGTGGGACCAAGGAGATCCCAGAAAAATACGCTAGAAGTCATTGTTTACAAATGTTACTTTCGACCTTTTGACTATTTTGTCTAGAAATGTTAGTTTAAATTTTCCTATTTTTCCAATTATAATCATTCTACTAATACGCTTGAAATTTTTTTTTTGTAAAAAGTGTTTTCCAGGTCCTAGAAACTTATGCAAAAATGCTTAATTTATTTGACGAAGGTGATTCTACGCGCACTCGGATCCTCTACTATGAAACCGTTATTCCGCAAGAGTGCACAGTAAGATAAAAAAAATCACTTCTTCAAATTTGAGAAATTTGCTGACTAATGGAGATGGAATAACAAAACCGAAGAGCGTTGCTGTTCCAAATCCAGGCTGCAGTAAGAAACTTCCGCCATTACCCAAAATCAACCAAATAAATAGAAACGCTACTTCTCAATCTTTGCAGAAAGAATACACCGTTAGAAGAATATCGATTCCTGCCGACCTGATCTTCAAAATGCTTCTAATGACGAAAGCACGAAAAACAAAAGTTTCAAGCGCACCCTTCATAAGGAGACCATCCACACCAGGATGGGACGATGAATGCACAAAGTTAAATTCTAAACTCTATAAAATATTACTTTTCGTAGACACATGACTTCCATTTACTTCTAGGAATATTTGGCAGAACAATGTACTTGAAATGCCCTCATTACACAAAATTGCACACAGTGTATAACATGCGTCTCGATGTTCTGGCAGCAGTAACGCCTCTCCAAAACCGGTTCTGGAAGAATATTCCTGAAGTTCCTGAATTCATTAAAAAAAATCCACGAAATAAACTAATAGGGCACCTTCGCTCTATTATAAATGCGATTTTTTTTTCAATTGTACTTTATATTGAAAAATTCCAACTTGTCAGTTCCGAAAAATAGTTCTTCATTTATGAGTCTCAGCTCTTCATCTTCTCGAACAACATTCTTTTGATTGAGGCTCTTCGTTCGATGAAACCCTTGAAAACAATGAAATATCGACTCAGATGCCACAGATAACTTGATTGAGCCTTCCAAATAAACGGACTAGATAAAACAAATATTAAAGTGGAGAACATGTCCATGTAATGAGAGGAGTATAACGGGTGATAACTAAAATTTTTGAATTGATTATGCTTAACAACAAACGAGCTCAAAGAGAAATGAGAGTCTGTATGTGTTAGCTCTCTTTCTCTCTCTCCTCTTTCTGCTAGTATTATTTGTTTTGTTTATGCTTGATTAGTTTTTTCTCAAAACTCATGCTACCATCTGGAGTTCGAAGTTGGATGGGATTGTGCGGAAAGCTTTCCTTTCCTTTTGTTGTCCGCTTTTCTGGGCTGGAACACAGGCGTTTCCTACTTCTTACGTTAGAGCTTGTCAGTCGGTTGGGACGTGAGCAGCAGCTCTTGACCCAGCCTTAAAAGGCTTATGGTTATAGCACCATTCCTTGCTTTCTGAAAAGAGAAGTAGGACGCATCGACACAAAGTCATGAGCCTACATACACACACATTCCGTTAAAATTTTAACTTTATACTTGATAGTATAGCAAAGCATATCATAGACCATTTTCGCTACCGGAGGGAAGTAACGGAGATAAGCCTATCTATTTCCACTTAACATTTCGCCAAAAATGTTGAGTGTCGTAGAACCGCTCCTCTCTACAAACCGCGTCCATACAAATGTTTGAAAAAATGATAATTGTCTTGACATCTATTGCTGAAAGTGCTAGGCACCCAGCAACCTTCATAGACGTTCAAGAGGTAAACGTGTGGCGACTTTCAATATTTTATTTGTGGAATGATTATATATGTTCAATATAGTTCAGGTTTAATTAAAATTGATTAAAATTGATTTATTGGAAGTATTACATACCACTACCAGGCCGGAATAGGAAAATCACGCTTTAATTCATTCATAAATGTTTTCATATAACCACGCATGCACACGTACATATAAATACAGTGAGTCAAGTTGACCAGATAGTAGCTCAATCCATCAAAGAATGGTAGCTCTCCTACAGCAGTTGATCCCCGACAACACTCATCATGGTGTCCAGAACCCGACAGTGATGCGCTCACGTATTCCAAAAAAATTTTGGCCGTCAGTTCGATCAGCTTGAACAAGCTGGAAGCAGTTCGTTAGTTTTGTTCTCTGCTTATTTTTTATTATTATTTTTCTTTGACCATTCAATCAACGCAAGCAATACAGCATTTTTCACCATTCAAGAACATTACTTGTACAATCCTAATCACAAAATCATACATCCGGTTTGGTTAGCTTCCAAAACAACTTGACGAGATGCGAAAAATTTATTTCAAATACTACATTACATATTACATCAAAATTTTTATTAATTTTCAGTTGCAGTGAAAAAACCAAACGTTAGGTCCACTCACAGGCACAGCCTCCTTTCAGTATTCACTGAGCCAACGGGATGCCGACAAAAAAAAAAGGCCAACTCACCAGAACACCAAAACATTGAAAAGAGTAAAGCACTGAGAGAAGACAAAGGCGCCAAAGTACACTGATAATCAGATTTTAACGCTGTGATCTCAAACCCAAAGCCACTGGTTGATAAAAAATATTCCGGAAAATGTTTTGTTTTGGACGACGAAAGTTACCTCCCTTTTTCGAAGACGTATATCCTCGAAAACGATCGATACTGTTCCATGGATAGTTCTAGTGCATCTTCGAACATACACTATTCCGGAAGTAGCCAATGATTGATCAATTTCATCGATGATAAACCAAGAAGAAATAACTGTGACACGGTAAGTTTTGATGTGATTGCATTTGTCAGTTTTGTTTTCATAACCGAGTAAAATGCACACGTTTCTACTTAAAAGCACTGCAATGAGCTTTTACCAGTTTAAACATAAGTTTGAACAGAATAAGGGCTGTAGATTTCCAACCACAACCCTCATGGCTGGCCCACAATTGATACGTTGCGGATGCGTTAGCGTGAATTTTACAGTTTTCCCATTGGTTTTCTGTCAAATTTACGTCAACGCATCCGCATTGTGAGTGACCCTTCAGTGTCGTCCAATCGAAGATTTCTTCGGAATTTTGAGCTAAATGGTGTACAAAAATAACTGGAGAGTGACGAATTGAAAACAGTTGATTGGTAAAATAAAGAGATGCATTTGCAAAGTTAAGGCCGAGCTACAATGGGGAGCGCAGTGGCGCGGTGCGGCAGATTTTGACAGATAATCCATATATTTTATGTCAAAAATTGCCGCACCGTGCTGATGCGCTCACTATTGTAGCTCGGCCTTTAAGATGAAGGCCGTACAACGCTTATGTTCCGACATCAATGGATCTTTAATTTTAATAAACCAGATCATCTTCAAGTTTGTTTGTCTTTTTTTGATGGCTTGAGAAAGAAATTCCAAAATTTCAGTGGCCAACCGTTATTTTAATAACCAATATTAAATTAGAAAAATATCAACACACATAAAGAATAATGATAATTAGAAAGAACCATTGCCAAAATCGAAAACATGCGTTGGTTTTTTTTCGTAGGAAGCGGTTTGCATTGAAAACAAAAGCCTTCAAACTATCAATTCAAAATGTCCCTAATCTGTGCCTTTAAACGTTGAAATTTTTACTATAAATTGCAGAACTGTCAAATTGAACTGTGGCATCGTTGAAAATGAAAGTAAATTAATTTTATTCCAAACTGAACTCTCTGAACTTTCTTTCGTTGAACTGAACTTTCAACGAGAAAGTGTCGTGTGATAAAAATGTGTGCCATTTGGATTGAAATAAAAAATGGTCCTAACATAAAAAAGTTTATTTTTCAGACAAATTGTATGAATTTCAAATCAAAGGCATGACATGCAAGCAAATTTTTTTTATTCCAAAATGAACTTTCAAGATGAAACTGCAGGTAGCAACTAGGTTAAAAAGTGCATATGATACGAACGAATTCCTTCAATGTTTGTTCCATGCGTAGTCAAATGTGACATGCGACTAACGATTGTAGCGTATCTATCGGAATTCATTCTCACCCTTTACTTGGAAATAATAGAAGCAAAATAATTTCTCACTTTCCGGAACTACTTAAATCTAAAACACTGTCGAAGTACTTTTTTTTACAGAAAATGAACACGAACAAACCATTTTCCTCGCAATTTTCACACAACGGGTACAAAAACGGACAAGAGGAACGAAGATCGCAGTAGATGCGGACGCGGACAACAACAATTGAAAATTTCACGACGACCTATGGGAAAACTGTCAAATTCACGCAAACGAATCCGCAACGTATCAATTCTGGGCCAACCAATAGCTGGTTGATATTATGCGTCCAAGGAAAGCATGGTCACCTAAAATCTCTACCGCTGTCATTCAGTTAGGTTGATAACTTTCTTCCATTTGTTTGTTCTTTAACAATGTGATCGATCTCATAAGGTCCCCCACCAAAATGAAATAACCACGGATTGACCAGAGCACTGGCCATAATGTAGTCCTTGTTTAGATCAATGCAATCTAGAAAGTTTGTTAAATTTCCTGATATGCGGAGTGCCAAGAGAAACTGTTCGAATGTGTTGGTATTTCGTCGGTCGTGCCAAGAATCAAGGAGTGTTTTTTACAAAAGGCAATTTTCACAAAACGGAAGCGGCCATGAGCAAAGAACCCTGCAGTAGATGCGGACGTGAATAATAATACCAAAAAAATCCAAACGACGACCACAACGAGGACAATGACTTACTTTGTGTTGGTGGATTTGACAGTTCTTTAATTTTCACCGTAAAATAAAAACACATTTTCAAATTTACACCCCGAACCTTCAAAATACAGTTTCTATTCAAACACAAAATTTTCGTATTTAGTTTTTACTTTTAATTTAATAAAAAATAACATTTCAGAACTAAGGCGCAAAACTTTGAATAAAACAATATTCCTTTTTTGTAATAACACTAATTCGACCGACTATTAGTCAGTAATGCCATATTACATATTTTCAACAGATACCACTCTGAAAAAAATTCTATCGTTATACCACAGAGAACAGACATTGATGTCCATATAACTTTTCTTGAAAAACGTGTGTAAAAGTTAATATGGGCAGTTGGTATAAAAAGCAAGTGCAGCGAAAAACAAAGTTTTTCAGGTTATGTGCTAGGCTTTTTGTTGAGAAACATTTACATGACAGTTATCGCACAACTGCATCGCCGCCTACCAGGAGCATAACGACATACATTTGAAATATCGGTTTAAAGTTTTACACAAGTAGCAGACCGAAGATGAACGTCTGTTCTCTGTGGTTATACCGACAATTAAATCATGACTATCGCATATAATGGTTACAATAACCATGAAAATGGTGGAATTCACCACGTTCGTGGAATTCTTGACTATGATCATGATAACAAGGACTATTCCTACACTATGGCAAATGTTAGATCAACTATTTTTAATGGCCGTTTTGCCAATGTCATTGTCAGTCCAAAATCACTATACTGTAATAGTCATCGTAAACTCCAATAATGGTAGCATTGACTATCAAATTTGTCTCTGTGCATGCTAAATAGCATTACGTTTACATTATAATAATAATAATTATAACAATTATAATTTTATAAAAATGTAACGATGCATTACTGCATATCTAAAACAACTTAAACAACTAAACTAAACAACTGCATATCTAAAACATCTTATTCTAAAGCAACTTAATAACAATTATAACAATTATAATTTTATAAAAATGTAACGATGCATTACTGCATATTTAAAACAACTTAACATTAAATACACATTCAATGATGCAACTCGACATGTTCTGGAGCGAATATGTAGCTCCAGAACATGTCGAGTGATAATTTGTTCTTCTTATTTAAATCCAGGAAGGGTTCACAGAAAAAAATCTTGTAGTAAAAACTCGACTATGCGTATTTTCAAAACTATCACGAAATTTCAGTCAAATTTACTATGTTGATGGTAAAACCTTCAACATTTTTCGTATATTTGACAGACCTCATATTGATATCAACCACACCATGGTTGGTTGGACCGCAGGCATGGTAAAATCTAGGACAGGACCTGCCAGCTCAGAGAGAGATGACCTCTTATAAATTTATGATTGCTATGATACGGGGGTCGCTCCAGTGTTGCCAGATATGTTTACACAGTAATCCCATTGAAAATCAAGTAATTAAAAACATTTCTTTTGTCGTTCGGGAAATGAACCTGCATCAAACTAAACGTTAATTGATAAGGTTTCATTGAATTTCATTGATGCTTACGCTGCAAATTCTGCTGTGGGGAGAAATCTTGAGCAAGAGAATGTCTTCCTCACGTGCATTCCCAATGCAGGCCTTCACCCACTTTCGGCGAACGATTTGATCTCTCGGGAACCGATGAAAATGGAGTCCCGGATGTGACACGTCACTGCGACCACAATTTATCGCTTTGCACTTCATTTCGAACTAATTTAAAATAAACCACTTTTGTTCTAGTTATCACAAACAAAAAAGTGAAAAAGCAGTGACTACTAGCAACACCGCCAAACCAACAACAAACTGCCTGCTTGTAATATAACTCGACGGAGGCGGTAGAGGTGGTTGTCAAAGCGATCAATAAAAAACGGTCTTTTTTGACAGGTTAACGGTCTTGTTTTTGCACCAGCTGCAACAGCTGGCAGGTCCTGTCCTAGGGTAAAATCAAACGCATTTATTGTCAGGAAAAATAGTTGGTGTTCCCGGATAAAAATAACCATACAATTACAATACAATAATATAGAATAACATTTAAGTCTATCTCTAACCATGAATCTTATTGTTCATGAATCAGATAGAGGAAAAATTTATATTGTCATTACAATAGATCTACAATTCACTCCATATGCTTGGATTTTTAACAATTGTGAAACAATAAAATCAATAGTAGTTGGTTCAAATTTGTTCGGAAAATAATGATTTTTTCTATAGTTAAGATACATAACAACCCCCCTTTTGTATTGTCGATGTTTCAGTTTACATAAGATTCTATTGTAATAACAATTACTCCTATTGTCATCCTATCGTTGTGAACCATAACAATAATTGTACATACTATAGATTCTATTGGATGGTTACAATTCATTCAAATGTAAATCTATGAGATTTTTTTATTCGGGTTTGCGCTTAATTTAACCCTCAAAATGGTAGTTTCTACTGCGGTTTTTTTGCATTGAGTTTTCTGTCTATTTCTTTGTCTTCCGTGAAATTTATTGAGCTGTGAAATAACTTAAGCATCCTGGTCGTTTGATCTACACGCTAAGCTCAGTTTACCCATAATTGCATTAAAGTATACATACTCATTTATGGGTAAAGTTGACTTTACCCATATTTGAGTACATTTGTATGGGAAAAAATACTCAAATATGGGTAAGTAGTAACGTACCCATAAATGAGTATGTGCACTTTTCGCGATTATGGGTATTCTTTACGCATATTTGGGTAAACTGATCTTAGCGTGTAGGTAGTGTTCTTTCACCGGTGCCAGTAAATCGTCAGCATAACATTAATGACCACCAGAGAGGAGGGCAATATGTTGAAATTTGGAATTTACTGTAAACCGACATCGACTGCACCATTCATTACATCCGACTCTAATTTGAGGGGTTCCACAATTTGTCCCGTTGAGTAGCAGAGTCAACAATCAATATGCAATTAGCGATTTGAAATTGGTTCACTGCTGCAGTACCCCTTGGTCTGAAGTACTCCTTGAAGCCAGCACCTTACTATACATATTTGCGTCTTTGTTTTGATTTGCTGTGTTATTTTGACAGAATTTTTGAGAGTGTGTTCGTGTGAGTTCATTATTAGGGGCGCATTATCAAACTTGGGACCGAGCTTGGGACCGATGTGCTAGTACTGACAGAGCCAAGAAAAACATCGTATTTGTTTGGGATCTACTGGTCTTAGAGTTAGTCTACACAGAGACAAATTTGATAGTAAATTTTACCATTATTGGGGGTTAGGATGACTATTACAGTATAGTGATTTTAAACCGACTATGAGCATGGTCTAAACGACCATTAAAAATAGTTAATCCAACATTTGTTATAATATCGGAATAGTCCCTGTTACCATGATCATAGTCAAGAAT
Organism: Aedes japonicus; assembly: GCA_034211315.2. NCBI lineage: Eukaryota > Metazoa > Arthropoda > Insecta > Diptera > Culicidae > Aedes > Aedes japonicus. The sequence goes on from JASCZW010001216.1 coordinate 38,478, forward strand.
GCCATGAACGTGGTGAATTCCACCATTTTCATGATTATTGTACCCATTATATGCAATAGTCATCCTGACCATGATTTAATAGTCGGTATAACGATAGAATTTTTCTCAGAGTATGGTAGAGCTCTGCTCTTTTTGGTGTATTTTGTATGATTGTGATCGGTTCGGCTTTGACGAAACTGGGTAGACACGATTATTATTTTGGAGTAGTTTCCAAGTAACGTGCAAAATACCTCACGCATCTGTGTTTGTGGATATTGTGGATTATCTTTTTGACAATTGCAGCTGTTTCTTTCGCGCCGAATTCTGTTTGGCTTGTCCCGCGATTTTTCACGAACATCATCATTTCTTCCTCGATACCTTTCAAGTATTGACGTGTTCGTACGAAGCTCGCGGGACCGTGTTTCTAGCGCATTAATTTTATAAAACTTATTAACAGTGAGTAATGTACATTTCAACTATGATAACGGTTCAATATTTACCATTCCACCTTCGTAGAAAAACCAAAAATGTTCGAAGCCCGTCTAGTTGCCAGCACTACGCTGAAAAAGGTCCTGGAAGCCATCAAGGACCTACTGAACGAAGCCACGTTCGACTGCAGTGACTCAGGCATTCAGTTGCAGGCTATGGACAACTCCCACGTTTCACTAGTATCACTATCACTTCGTTCCGATGGTTTCGATAAGTATCGTTGTGATCGAAACCTCTCAATGGGAATGAACTTGGCCAATATGTCCAAAATCATGAAGTGCGCCAACAACGATGATACAGTGACCATGAAAGCACAAGATAATGCGGATACAGTCACTTTCATGTTTGAATCGCAAAATCAGGAAAAAGTATCTGATTATGAAATGAAACTGATGAATCTAGACCAGGAACACTTGGGAATACCGGAGACGGATTATGCTTGTATTGTGCGTATGCCTGCCATCGAATTTGCTCGTATTTGCCGAGATCTGTCTCAATTCGGCGAATCCGTTGTCATCTCATGTACGAAAGAGGGTGAGTTTTGTTTTATTCTAGTCGAAAAAATATGTAATAATCAATCATGTATCTGTGTAGGAGTTAAATTCTCTGCATCTGGAGATGCTGGATCAGCTAACATTAAACTGGCCCAGACTTCCTCTGTCGACAAAGAAGACGAAGCAGTTGTCATCGAAATGCAAGAGCCAGTCACACTAACTTTTGCGTGCCGTTACCTTAATTCTTTTACTAAGGCGACACCGCTTTCGAACCAAGTTCAGCTATCCATGTCGGCTGATGTTCCACTGGTGGTGGAATACAAGATTCAAGATCTGGGACACATCCGGTACTATCTGGCACCGAAGATCGAGGATGATGAAAACTAACTTCTAAGATGTGTATTAATACTAATTTTTGTTCTAGATGTATAGGGTTAAGTTGCGAATAAGGAAAAATTATACCATTTTTTCTATCTAAAATGTATTTTCTAATTAGAGAAACAGCCTGACACAATATTGTACTTAGTAATTGACATCTCAGGGTTGACACTTCTTCTGTTAGATATATCTATTAGATACGGAGCCGAACCAGCAGTGGCTGAAAGGCGATTGATGAAATAAAACGTATCCATTCTAAGATTGATAGTTTAATATTTTGGAAATTAATTTTTAAAAATCACGAATTCATTGTTTATTTGAGGACAAGAAAGCAATTAAGTTGTACCAAAAGTTTTCGAAAACTAAAACTATAGTAAAGAAGCCTCAATTGAATACCTGTTAAATATAAAGATTTTTGCTAATTTTTCAAATTTGGTTTCAAGGGGATGACCCAGAAACATACACCATGTACTAATATACTTTTGCTCATTTGTGTTGACGATAGGACAGCTTGTGTTGCATTCGGCATTGTTGCAGATAATGTATGATGTACTGCGGAAGTTCTTGGAGGTAACCGCTACGGTTCCTCCAAGCTAGCAGATCCGATTTTAATTATTGTTTGGTAAATCGCAGCCTAGCACGCAATTAGCTTACAGCTGCAGTAGTGAGGGTTATTCCGAAAACGGTTGTTACCTTTTTTCACTTCACCAAGTGGCAAACGTCACATCGACTCTCGGAATAACCCTCAGTATCTCGGGATCAAAGCTTGTGCTGTGTATTGCTGATTTAAAACAACGGTGGATTCGCTTCTCCAAAGCTGCGTTCAATCCAGGGAAATAGAATACATCTCCGTTCGTGCATGCATTCCACAGTTACTAATTGAGAGCTTTCGATGCCCCCCATTTTTTGATTAGTATGATTGTGTGGCAAGTATAATCACACCCTAAATCCAGGGAGTCGAGAATTTTTTCCTAACGAAAAATTTCTAGAACAGACCGAGAATCAAACCCAGCCACCTAAAGCAAGGTGTTGTTTTTTAGATGCGCCTTTACCGACTGACCTAAGGGAGTAGAGTGGCGATTGGCAAATCTGAGCAAATCCAGGTCGAGATTCACGACGCCTTCCACCGGAACGATTATCTCGTCACAGAAAATAATATCAAACTGAGTGATAACAGAGGCTTCATGAGTAAGATATCTTTGCCCAGTGTTCGATTGCAGCAAGACCGGTGTTGATGTTACCAGTCGAATTATCTAATTGTTCGATGTACCATCGATGAGTTGGTGTTCAGCTGACCGGAAGGCTCCTACTTTAACCACCTGACTTCTGTTGCATGGGAAAGGTCCAAGAAGATTACATGCTGAAATTGAGAGGCCTAATTTGCGTTCGAGTTTACTTTTCAGCTTGCGAGCATTGAAGGCAATAGAAAAACCGATCATCATCATGACCGTACAAAAGTTATTGCCGAAGCTGTCGTTGTTGTCTTGCACCACTTCGGTTAGAGCAGTGGTCAGGCTATGTTTCTTCCTGTAGGCGGACTGATGTTTCCCGAGGAGAGCTGGGTTGGACGATTCGATGGCGTTGCTGTGGATTTCACAGAGTTTTATAAACACTACATAAGCAGTGATTTTCTGAAAATGAATGGTCTGCATCTGGAATGGTGTGCCATGCTGGTTGCTCTCGATTGAGAGGCTGGGAGTTGGAAAGGAGTTTACGGCGACGCAGCTGTTCAGCTGATTAGGGGGAATAAAAACTCCGCCTACTTTCAGGTTGTTCCAGAGTAGTTTGGCAGGGAGGTTGACAAAAGATGAGATTTGACACTAACGTAATTCGAACGATAGAAGCGTTCCCAGTCAATGGCCAGAAAATCGCTTGCAGGCGAGCGAGGTCAATTCGATCAATTTATCGTAGTCGTGCTCCTTTCTGTGATGGGAGGAGCATGTGTGTCAAAAATGGTTAGACTAAAGTTAGAAGTTTTTGGTAGTTGTCAACAAACAGCTGATTTGCTCCAGAAGGGTTGTAAACTACTGTTACGCAAATAATTTGAGATTATTGATTTTGATTTTCACGGCTAAAAATTCAAACCGAGATGTGATGGGAAGATTAGTATCGAATGTTGTTCTGAGTACGTTGATACGACGAAATAACCGAGGGTATTACTGTCGCGCCCGCGTTTGTATGCTAGGCTAGAATCAAGTTGTAGCCGGGGATGATTACGGGTCCTACATGTTCTGTGCAAGCAATTGGCCTCTCCGAACTATTTTAATTTCCGTTCGAAACGTATTTTCCATGCAAAATCCACTTCTTGTAGTTCGAACGAAACCAAGAAAAATTATCTAGGAATTTATGTATACGACACGACAAATTGGCTCAAAACATGGAACGATGCCAATGAATATAATGATTTCTCTATACTGTATAAAACATAATAAACCTTCACTTTGATTGTTGTTTTTTGTATTCTCCCATGCGCGGAAGTAACGATCTTTGATAAAGTTTGTCAGAACCTATGTCAAAACTTATTAGGACCGGCACTCCACGGTCAATTATTCGTTACTCATTTAAAAATATAAAGATTTCGTTATTTGATGAAGATTATGATGATCTGAACTAATGTAGCAAAGCAACTGCCAATAGAACTGGGTTGTTTTAATTGGACGATTTGATCAAGATAAATGATTCTTCATGTTCCTGTATGAAGGGCCATCGCCTAGTAAAAAGTCCAACTAGATGGGGAGAGGAGCCCGCCCTTTATTCACGAAATGTTAACAGGAAGTTGGCTGCCCCACTCTTCCTATTCAAATCGCTTCAATCGGGTGCTCTGATGGTCCCTCCTTTCATCTCAACATAAGATGTTATATGTATGAAAAATTCGGAGAAAATAATATGATTTTCTTACCGTGCTTTTGAAACCATCTTAACTTGAAGCTTAGAAACTCGCTCATCGCTTCAATTTCTTTTTGATGATGGGCCCTATTGTCCTCGCGATGTTGCTGCTTTTAAAGAGCTGACTTTAGTAGCGCATATCGAGACTCACTTTGTGTCATATGGTATTTCTTGCGACCTGCGGTCTTGGGATATGGAAGAGAACAGGAGAAAGGAGAAGAGCATTAGTAATTAATTGGTAACATGCTTATGCATGTGAGATTTTCATGGTGATATTGACACAACGGCCATTCAGAATGGTTCGAAGGATGAATATGAGAGATCATTCCCGATGAGATTCCACTCGTTTACTCAATTTCATCACGTTTAGTTATAGTTGCCAAGAAACTTTTAAAAACGTGCTACATTTGGGAATATCAGAGCAATCGCATCTTCAACTGATCATTACAAGCTGTCCATTTAAATCAGGCACTTTTGTACTTTGATGTGGCAGCCTATTCACAGGTGAAATCTGTCGCGACCAAGTCAGCAGTTATAAATATTACGTTATTTGTGATACGAAAACATCACCTATTTGCCATTTTTTTTTCACCTATTTGTTGCCTTTAACTTGGAAGTGTGGGACATTTGCTGAAAACACGCAGCCCTCAAACGATTTTAATAGCAAACTATGATAATGGATGTGTGGTCCTTATCGGTTGTTGAAGCAGAAAAGTACGTGCATTTTAGCGTGAAGCCCGAGGAGAGAGGAAAGTATAAAACCTTGCATGACTTCTCACGTTTCTCTAACGTGAAGAATATTTTCAATAACACCAGTTGCCAGCATTTTTGTTTTACGATAATGGATATTCGGATCTGTGCTGTTAAATTAACATTCAATCTTTGATTTAATAATATTGTCTTACATTTAAAACTACAATTTAACAGGGAGCAATACAAAAAGTTGTTACGAATATCTACCAATAGTAGTTAAACCAATAGAACCTAGGTTTCAACAATGTAGTTTGGATGTACGACTAGAAGAGGATCTTCTTCTTGCGTTTCTGTTTCACCGAAAGTGGCTGTCTTCAATGGAATGATTACTTGATCCTGTGAAATAGAAAATGTTTAAGTTTACAACCACACACGTATTTTACTACGCAATTTTTAGAATCTTACATGGTAAATCAATCGGTCGATGACTTTTTCTATCAAGGTTTTGCGTTCTACCAGCTCTTCTTCAGTCTCTATCTGCTCACCAACTTGCTCCAGGTACCAGTTTATCAGATCGGACTTCTTGACTCCCTCCGATTGTGAATCCTCACTTTCAAAACGTGCCTCTTCACCACGCATGTGAATTACTAACATGTTAGACAGGTTTCGATATTCATCGAACGAAAGAGTTAATTTTTTCTTCGAGCCTGCATCATGACCATTCTCCGTAGAACCGTTTTCATTATGATCATTTTGCTGGGGAGTCTCACTCTCAGCATCCATAGCCAGCGCCAGTTCAGCATCGTCTTCATCGTCCAGGTGAATATCGGGCTGTTCGACACGGATGATGGATTTGTTCAACAGACGATAAGCTTCTTTAACGTGCTTTACCATGACTTCCTCGCAGCATTCTAGCTTAGCCATCGCTTCACTTAAACGAATCATGCTCTCCAGCTGACGTACAGTAATACGCCATGTGCCTTTACCAGATGTGCCAGTATCACGTTGTCGCAAATGACCATAGTTTTCTACGAGCAATTCCAGCGCTTCGTTTGTGATAATCGGCTTGAACTGACGAGCAAACATAATGTAGCGCAGAACATCTTCTCTCGTGTAAACCTGATCAATGCGGTCTTCTATGTTCGAATGCAAATCAACGATTTTCCGAGCAATCGCATAGTCTACAACTTCGTTACATTCGTCAACCAGGATGAAGAAAAGATCGAACCGAGACATGATAGGAGCCGTTAACTGAATATTCTGTTGTAGCGATTTAGATCGATCGTACCGACCACCAATGGGATTAGCAGCTGCCAAAATAGAGGTTCTAGCATTCAGAGTCGCACGGACACCTGCCTTAGCTATTGAAATTGTTTGCTGTTCCATAGCTTCATGGATAGCCACTTGGTCGTGTGGATCCATCTTGTCAAATTCGTCAATGCAACAGATACCATTATCGGCCAGCATAAGGGCACCAGCTTCTATTACAAAATCGTAGCTTTCTTCATCCTTTACAACGGCTGCCGTTAGACCAGCTGCGGATGATGCCTTTCCGGACGTGTAGACTGCTCTAGGTGAAAAATCAGCCACCTGTTTTAAGAATTGCGATTTGGCTGTACTCGGATCGCCCACGATACAACAGTTTATGTCTCCACGCAGAGTGGTTTCTGTAAAAGAAAGCAATGTAAGATACCTACATAAAATACTAATAAACATTGATCCTACTTTCATGTGTAGTCTTTGCAACACCGCCAAACAGCATTAGTAGAATTCCCCGCTTTACCTCGTCGTTTCCATAGACCGAAGGAAATAGACTTGATATTAAATTCTGATACAGCTTGGCATCGCGCGACATTTCATAAACCTTGTTCCATTCAGCATCGGTCATGTGTTTCTTCATATCTTCAGCTGTGACTTCACTCATAGGCAAATCTGTACCTCCAAATCTTGATGAAGTAGCTTGAACAGAACATGCCAAAAAAGCCATCTTATAGTTCAAGTCTCGCACACCGAGGGCTTTCAGACCTCGAATACCTTCAACGGCATTATCGCCATGTTTATGACGGGAACCAATCTCAGCCTTAGCTCCGGGCATCTGAAGAGCACCCACCTCAGGTACAACGATTAATGTGCCGGTAAAATCGTACCGATCACCAGCTTGAACTGTTTCAACAATTTCAGCACGTAGAATAACTTCCACCGAACGAGGAATACAACCTCGTGGTAGTTCGGCTTGCGTTTCTTGGATACGAACTTTTTGAAAATCGATGAACTGAGATTTGTCCACTTCTAGCATGAACCGACGTCGATTGGCACAGACAGGATTGCGACAGATGGTGGGATTTGTAAACTTGAACTGTTGCTCGACATCTCGAATTTCCGTTTGGCAATCCAAACAAACAAATGTACCAGAAATAAGTTCCGGGTGCACTGGATGTGTACGTACAACTTGGCCTGAAATACGGATCAAAGTTCCTATCTTGGAAGTAGTTAATTCTCGCACTTTGTGGCGTGTTGGTACATCCGTGAAGGAAACATAACATTCCTTTTCTTTTTTAAGCTCCGTCCGGTCTTTGGTGAAATTAGATACGGCTTGGCACAGAAAAGGAAATATCCTATAATACTCTTCGATTATGGTGGTGGCAAGATTCTGATTGTATTTCTCGACATCCTCGAATCCAACTTCCAGAGTCGAGCGATCCGGGTTGATTAAATCAGCCACCGCTTTCAGGTACTTTAGTTCACCATCTTCCTTAAATCTAAACAAAAAAAATATTAGTTAAACATAAACTTCCAAAACATAAATCAAAATCATACTCTTCTAAAAAATCCTGGAACAATTTTTGGCACCGCACACCAACTTCGTCCTTCACACGGAGCTGTCCCACTTGTGCGTCCGCAACATCCATAATAACTCCTGTAAATCTTCTTAACCCAGATAAACACTTGGAAACAACGAATTATTAATCAGTTTAAACAATAGTTTAACATCCAGCCAAATTATAAGAGTTTGCACAACACCAAAATCACGATGCACGGAGGAAATAGAAATTATGACTGTACTCCTCAACAAAATTCGCGCCAAATATCCCTGTTGACGGCTTGAGAAAATAACATTCAAAATAAGCGCTGTGCGATATACACGGTATCAGAAAAACAACTATCAACCAGTAATTTTTCTCTGTGCCTGCACGCTATTTCCTAACAACCCATAGTTGAGTACAATTGACTCACATCGGTCAATACTCTGAGAAAAATGCTATCGTTATACCGACAATTATATTATGGTCAAGATGACTATTGCATATAATGGTTACAATAATCATGAAAATGTACAAATTCAAGCTGAACAATTTATTAGGTCCTTGGTAACATTGAAGGATAAAATTGAGTAGATCCACTTTTTACGAAAATTCAGTAACATTTCTGTGAGAGAAGGAGATGGTATACAATTCAACTCGAAAATTGAGTAATAAGAAGCGGGAGTGGTCTGTTCACGCTATATATAGACACAGAGAACAGACATCCAAGCTGGAGTGCTTTTTGTAACTGCCATTTAAAAATTATAGCTCGTTTTCGTTCGTTTTGGTGAATCGTATGTTGTTGGCGCCACTTGCCCGCCTCGAGATTTGATGGGCTGTCAATTTTAGTTTGGTGAAACCTAGACTAGGCGGCGCTGTTTTTCCAACGGTTTGCTTTTAAATATTTACACAGTAAATTGGGGAACAAATGTTCGAGCCTGGATGTCTGTTCTCTGTGATAAAGATATATAGATCATTGCACCGAATGTATTAACCTCACTCTTCTGACAGTTCAGGGAGCTTCTTTACAAGGTGTTAGAATTTTAAGCGTTCAGCGAAAATCTTAATTGGCTTTTTTCGGATTTTGTACGATTAGATGCAGGAAATGATGTAAGAATAAGCACTGGTGTCTGTTTTTCTGAAATTTTACTTCAATCGTAACAAATTTAGAGCACAAAATCACAAATCTATCTCACCGAATATATTCTAAGTCCACGTAAACAAGCTCCCTGAACGGTCAAAGCAGCATTGATGACGACATCGTGAAATGATCTATAAGCTCTGCTTATATTTACCAATAATCTCAAAAAAGTCCACATTCTCTTTACCAATATTTGAGTAAATTTGTATGGAAAAAAAATACAGAAATATGGATAATGTTGTTAAACAGTATCACCACTTGCCCCGAGACTACAACCCTGGTGCACTTACTACGAGCGTTCATCTGCTGCTGATCATTGCATTGCAAAACAATAGATTGCCTGTGGTCCAGCAAACAATCAGACAGCAGGTCATCTATAGCTAAATGATCTGGCGAGGTAAACAACCACCCGAGACTATCCTCTAGCAGGCAATGCGTTATTCGTGAGAGCTCTGATTGTCACCCGGGAGAACGCAAGAGAGCGGGTCCACTTAGAACTGCAGTGGTGGATATGTTTGTGCGATATAAGTGGAGTTTGATCAGGAGCGATATTCAATTCTAGGGAGTCGTGGTTCATTTCAAACTTCGGCGTTCGTGAGCATTAGATCTTCCAACTGAAACACAGGCGCGCGTAGTGGCCTTCGCATGGCCAGGATTTTTTATGTGTTCAGTTATAAACTGAACAAAATTTGTTAGTTAGTAAGCCGGAAATAAATGTAGTGTTGTGTAGTTTTGTGAGTTTTTAATTTGTCCGCGAGTGTTTTTTAATTTGCCCGAAAAAAAGTATTCCCCGAAAAAAGGAAGCTGGTAAAAGGAAGGTGTCAATCGCACCCAGGTCCAAACCCATTCACACCGGTCGAGTGTTGAGGAACCATCCACAAAATCGAAGGAGGTAATTGCCCGATTCCACAACAGATAAGTAATAACGTACTAATGAATGGGTATGTGCGCTTTTCACGATTATGGGTATTCTTCACCCATATTCGGGTAAACTGATATTAGCATTTGTTGACGGTGTTGACCGATTTGAGACAATCGTACACAGAGGCAAATTTGATAATCAATTTTACCATTATTGGAGGTGTAGCGTCCTTGATGGACTGCCACAATAATTCTGGGTGCAGCTACTTATTTCTCCGAGTGAGGAGACGTTTTTTGTTTTTGCACGCAGCGAATTTGTTTTCTCTAGGAACTACTTGTTTCGCGTGTTACCGAGAGACTTTTTCGATCCAGAGAGCCAAATCAAAAAGTCCTGTTCGAAACTATTTGTTTTTCCTTTACGGAGAGACGTTTTCGTTTCAGTAAGGGAATTCGTAAAGACCGGAGTGTAGTATAGAGAGTATGTGTGAAGAAATTGTCAATGGTTTGAAGGATTTTAAGTGTATAAATTTACCTTGCGATTTGGGTATAACCATCTGATTTGAGTATAATCAACTTAGCGTGAAACGAAATAAAACTTGCAGTAAGCTATGCGAAAACCTCCTCTCTTTGTGACAGTAAACAAAACCAACACAACGCATTGACATGGGAGACCGTTAGCTATAAATACCAGATAGCTGTGCTGATTCAGTTCATTCTTGTAACGAACTTTGACAGCAACGGACCAGTAGCAGCAGCAACAGTTTATCAAGATTATACAGGGGGTAACACCCCGTTCGCACTACAACCTATATTACTTGATATAGAGTATCTTGATATCAAATGCCAAGTACATTATTTCCAGTGAAAACTAGATGTATAGATGCTGATATCAAGATAGTCTATATCACGTAATATAAGTGTAGTGTGAACGGGGTGTAAGTCACTCGACCACCTTGTGTTACCACCCTAAAAAACACAATCCGCCACACTTCAAACACACTCGCCACCACATGAAAGATAAATTCATATCTGGCACCACTTACACGAATCGATTGTTTGTTTTTGTTTCCCTCTCGCTTACACAAATGTAATTCAGACGATGCATATGTGAGCATGTATTAAATGTCTGAACCGTGCATGGTTGCCAATAAGCATAAATTTTCGATTGTAGTTTGTGAAAACACAAAAACACCTTCTGCCACCCCAGAAACACATTCGTACACGATCAACACAAACACAACGTGGCAGAGTTACTCACCCCCTGAGATTATCAAGACAGAAAACTTCGGTCAGGTCACGACAATGGCACAGTTGGTAGGTATAATTTTGCTTGATTAACAACGCTTGAACGCGAATAAAATTGATCGACATAATGACTGCTCTTATAATTAGACCACAAAGAATGGAAGTAAAATCAAAATTTCACCATTATGCTAGCAAGTTTTTATTGCAAAGTAAATGGAATTATTGAAATGAATGGCTTTTCAAGCTGTTTTTGAAGTTGATGGATGTTGCTAAAAAACATTAAGAATTAGAAAACACAGCCTTGACCTTTTTTTTCTTCATTGGAAATGATGTGATGGTTAAAAAAATCCTAATTGATTTTGTTCTCTGTTGCATTCTATTTCGCCATGAGAATATGGCTTTCATGTTCGAGTTTTCAATTAGAGCTTCGAAACTTCACTGTATTAGCTGTCAGTGACGGTAGTCCATTCCGATTATCTTGCTTATTTTTCTCTAAGCTGACAATATCGTACATGTGAAAACTGGACTGTTAAGAGTGTTACAACCGTTACAGTTACCGTACTGCATCCAGGGTTTACGTTGATGTTTAAGTATATATTTAAATTCAAACAGCGTTGATGTTGATGTACGCTTTTTTTTATCGAGCATCAAAATGTATCCGTTGCATTCCATCAGAACTTGCTCATACAGCATTCCTGCACGGCGTTTGGCAACCAGGTTCTGTTTCAGGATCCTTTTGGGGCGTATGGTACGACTGGAAACCTTTACGCTATAAATTCGTGGAGCTGTACTATACGGTGCAGAGAACATTTTCGCCAGATAACGCAAGGGGAACCCAGGATTATTTCGAACTGCCCTAAGGATCTTTTCCCATAGTTTATAATAGTATGTTCCATTTCTAAGGTTCGATCCTGTGAAAGTGGTTCCTGGTAACGTTTCAGCGTGGTATTTACAGTCGATTTTGGGAATTTAAGATACTTTGCGATCATTTCACCTGACCACATCGGATTTTCAACATGACAGGTTACAGTGACGTTATTGGATTACGGTCTTACGTCAATGTTTATTAAAAAATCAGTGGGGTTGTGTACAAGACACGACCGGTTGACGTAGACTACGTTAAACCAAGTGATGCATTATAATGTCCGGGAAATTCTGTGTGGTTATTATTAGCGTTAAAAGGGTTTCAATTATTCATGCCAGTCGCTTACCCTTACCGATAGAAGCAGCAATATGACGGGTGCTGCTCTTATGGGACATTAGACCAGCGTTTTGAAGCCAGTAAGTAAGAAAATTCTATTGTACGCTCTTGAGATATTATTTAGTGACCCTGAAGTTTTATGAAGTCAGTATGTAAGAAAATTCTCTTGTACACTCTTTATAACTCTTTGGTGGCCCTGAAAAGGGCCTATTGGTTTAAATGATGACACGGTCACGGTTGCACGTTTTACGATGGACTATCTTTAAGGCCTAGAAGATAGTTAAGGATCTGCTAGGGAATATAAAATTATTTAATTAATGATAGTTTTGCTCATTCTTATAATCATAATCACTTAACATTACTAAATGTTTATTCGTATGTCATACTGTGCCTTAATGGCCTGCATCTTGGAATTCTCACCATAGGCGAAACCATCAACAATGTTTTGCATCGTTTGGGGGATTTCGGCAGCGGAGGAAATTCTATAATACGCACATACAAACATATATTTTGACTGATACCTTGTCTCCTTTTCAACATTCACCATTTAAATGTCATACCATTCGGATCATTTGTATACAATCTGAGTTGTAGTATGGCTTTGCATAATTCAACTTCAAAGATTCAAAGAATTAGAATTTAGGCAATTTTAGCAATTCTGGATTTCAAGGGTACTAATAAACATTGAAATACTCTAGAATTCAAATTACGATAAAATTCGTTATCAGAAAATATCCGGCAGGTTTAGTGATTGTTATGAAAACACAATAATCAATTGCAACATTTTCAAATGTGTAAGCGTCTCTTAAAATGTTCAAAGTTTAGGAAGTTTTATCAAACAGAATATAACAAAAATTATCTTGCAGTTGTTGTAAGGTTATATATAAGTATATAGGGTACATGTCCCTTGGCTCTGTCGATTATGTAGCGCACGATTACAGTTTTAACTATAACTCATACAATAATTTAGCTAGTAACGATATTCAACTTGTTATTCCTTTGCTAAGACATGCTTAATAAGGCGTTTGCTGTACTGGACCATGAAAAGTCACCAACTAACATTATTGAGTCGAAAACTTTCGAAGGATATCATTAAAGATACTTGTTCGAACGAATTTCAGTAAAGTTTGTTTATTTCATAACTCCGGGCATTTATTTATATTATCGCTTCGGGCATTCGGCTATATTCGGTATACTATACGGAATATAAAGCTACTTTATAACATCTCAATGACTTTCTCATGTGATCAATCAGCCATTCCATTTCAAAACATTAAAATTCCCACTATATTCATTTAGTTATATAGGTATTGGTATGAATAAGCCCTTCGAAAAATACACAACCGCTCACTCTTACTTTTCCATTGAAAACTTTTATAATCTACATTTTACTATGTGATGAATACATTTGGCCATAGTTGGGAGTATAAGGTTAAATGCGTACCTAAAATATGGTCTATGGTTTTCTTGTGAAATTATTATTCATGTTTCTATGTGAATATCAGGTAAATTAGGGAATCCATTATGGCTTAAACCTTAAGGAAATCGAAATATATATAAATATATTAGATCTCGCAGAAGAAAGAGAGTGAGTTTTATAAAATATCATTATTCTTTGCAATGGGTATGGGAGAAAAGGTTGGTTAATATATGATAAATTCTTATAAATATAAAATAAACACCTGAGAAAATAATCACGCATTAAAACATGTTCAGCGCTTTAGTTGTATCGATATCATTTGAAGGTTAATATGATGTATAAGCACACGGCGCATATCATCACCAGAATACGATAAATACTATGTTAAAATTTACTAAGACAGGGAGCAATAACATAGAGAGATATTCAATTGCTATGATGACATGCTCTTTGTTAAATTGATTTAAGGTGAATCGCTGCTCCATGTATGTTTTCCTATCTTTTATCTCGCTCTCGCAAACTCACCTTGCTATTTCAAATTGATAAATCTCGATTGTTAGTGAATGAACATCGCATCGAACTCTATCAAAATCCTCACAGCAAGTAAGCATACAAACTGATGTGATTAAATTTTCAATATCTAGTACCGACTCTGATTTATATCAATTTTATATGTTGAGGTGATGATTGTCATCAAGAATGATTCAGCATGATCCCTTAAATTTAATAAATATCAATTTCCTACCTCGAGTTGAAGGACCTTCTCCAGCGTCCCAACTAGTTGTTGGCAACGCATTACCTCTTGCTGCTTTCAATTTCGCCCGATAACTACGAGCTCGCTCGGCATCGGTGCACGGTCGTTTCGGAGGATTTCCCGTATGTTCGCTCTTTATGCGCTTCCTGAATCTGCGCAAGCGTTCTGGATCAAATCGGTTAGGCATTCTCACTTTCACTGTTTCTCAAAAAGTTTTCTTCCTAGAGGTAGAACGCGAATCGTTAACACAACAGAACAACTGTTTATAACACACTACTAATTGGAATTTACAGAGAATTTTGGTTCGGAATATCATGTTCAACATCGAAAATTGTGTCCGTGATAGGGAATTTATGTGGTTTAAGGTATGCGACGAAGGGAAAACAAGTTTTTCTAATACCACTGGCTGCCAATCGACAATTTGAAACGTAAATCCCAATCAAACAAACTCTCAAGCTGAGAATATTAAATTGACAGTAGCAAAGATGGATTTGTATCTGGTAGCGTTTATTGATTTATTGATTCATCGCGGGTTGCACCAACCAGCCAAAATTTTCCCGACAGCTCGCCCTCCATGCAGGCGTTTTTGCAGTTGTGGTGAACGAATTGGCACCATATTAGGCGCACAAACCCAACGAAATAAAAGTTTAATTCTTTTATAAACAACTCTTTTGATTCAATTGGTTGTCCTCAAAAGGACAGATTATCAATTAATGGATAGCGCCATCCAGCTGGGTGAAATTTTTACCGACGGCACCGAACTTAATTTAAGATTAGTTCATTCTTGAATAAACAACTCTTTTATTTGAATTTATTGTCCTCAAAAGGACAGATTATTTCCACCTACTGCTGACTGCTACTCGCCCCCAAGGACGCTTTCCCCCAAACAGCAGCGTTTTCGAAGTCGCGGCGAAACAATCCCCACGATGAGGTAAGATGGCGGCTTGCACAAAACCGACGCGATTGTGCACCCTCATAATCCGCCATTTTGCCTCATCGCGACGATCGCTGTTTGGAAGAGCCTTGCTACTTACCACACCAGCTGCTACGTGACCACCAGCCGCCTCTGCACAGCTCGCTGCCGTACAAATGAAGGCTCCACCAAACTGCAGCAATTTTTGCCACCGCGGCAGCGAAATCGCGGTGGAAAAATCGCCGCGGTGAGATTACATGGCAGCTTATGGAGCGCACAAACCGATGCGATGCGTTTTTAATCGCGTTGGTTTGTGCGCTCCCATAAGCCGCCATGTAATCTCACAGCGGCGATTTTTCCACCGCGATTTCGCTGCCGCGGTGGCAAAAAAATTGCTGCAGTTTGGTGGAGCCTTCATTTGTACGGCAGCGGAGATGATGCAGAGGCAGCTGGTGGTCACGTAGCAGCTGGTGGTGGTAAGTAGCAAGGCTCTCCCAAACAGCGATCGTCGCGATGAGGCAAAATGGCGGATTATGAGGGCGCACATCGCGTCGGTTTTGTGCATGCCGCCATCTTACCTCTTCGTGGCGATTGTTTCGCCGCGACTTCGAAAACGCTGCAGTTTGGTGGAGCCTTGAAGCAGCTCCCTGCGACCAGCTCCCTGCGACCAGCTTCCAGCGACCAGCTCCACAGCTTCAATGCTGCCAAACGACTGAGGAAAATTTTTGCTAAGTGTGCCTTCTATGCCGTTCTCAGCTGCATGCGAGACGTACATGGGGAGACAAATGATATGATTGTTAAAGTCTCTCTCTAACACAAAGAAGAAGAAGATGATGCAAGACGTTCCTTGCTTCGATTTGAAATCTGTGATAGGAAATTTGGTAAATTTACTCTGCAAAATGACATTATAAGACATCACCTTATATTTGCGTTATTTTCAATAGTTTACTATTGTTTGAGAATAATGTTTGACAATTGAATTGAAGCGCGGTAAAATTTCCGACCGATTGAAGAAGAAATCATGTAAATCTATCGTGGATTATTTGAGTTATTCGCGTACAAAACGTACGGTTTTTCATGACGGTCGCAAAATTTTAGATTTTCATTTGACACCCTACCCTTGCCGTAAGACGTAGTCTACGTCAAAAGAGTGAATGTTGATGCTTCTGATAATATGGCTTGAGATCAGCATAAAAGTAAACGCTGTGAGACAAACAAGTTGCAACTCATTTTGACTCAAAACGATTGTATGCCTTAAAGTTATGAGTAATAAAGATTTAGAAGAGGAGTGTTGTTCAATATAGTGAGGGTGAGAAGCCCGTGCAACCGTGTTAAACCAAGCCAATTTATGGAAAATTTCCATAAAAGTGTTGGAAATGTTGCAATGTTATAATGTTGAGTTCGATTGTGAAAAGAATGATGATGTTTTAGCTAGGCAATAGTAAAATTGAGAGAAATGTGGTGATTTCTAGCAACCTGAGAGCGATCAGCAGTAGCTTTTTCCTATTTTTGTAGATTAAGATTTTAGTCTAGTATGCTCTAGTAATATCTAATAAAATGGATCTAGAAACACATAAATTTTCCGATTGGTTCAGAAAGACGATAATGAATTGGACAAAAAAAAATTATTATAAGATTGCAAACTGACCAAATTCAATAATGCAGTAAGAGGTATGATTTTCATTTAAAAAAAAAATAACTGTATAACTTATAACCGCAGAGATACATGTTGATGGCAAAACAAAATAAAAATAAAAATTATTACATTCATGCAAAAGAACCAAACGCTGAACTTCAAAATGAAATTTATAAATAAAACAAATAAGCTGTATTCTTGCGTATGCAAACCAACATATTAAAGAATATGAAACACATTTTACATAAAAGCACAACAAAAAATATTCAGAGTTGTCGAGGGGGGGATTGTAGTATAGAGAGTATGTGTGAAGAAATTGTCAATGGTTTGAAGGATTTTAAGTGTATAAATTTACCTTGCGATTTGGGTATAACCATCTGATTTGAGTATAATCAACTTAGCGTGAAACAAAATAAAACTTGCAGTAAGCTATGCGAAAACCTCCTCTCTTTGTGACAGTAAACAAAACCAACACAACCCATTGACATGGGAGACCGTTAGCTATAAATACCAGATAGCTGTGCTGATTCAGTTCATTCCAGTTTTACCAAGCGACACGATCGGTCGTGCTTTTCGCTCCCTCGCAGTAAAAGTTTTTTCTCCCGTTTTTCCCCCTCGCCCGCTTTCTCGCGATTGCGTGTTCGGTTCGCGGCCTATCACCTGCGCTTGCTCATCTTTTGGTGGTGGCAAAGCAGAAAAAAGTGCTTCAAAGTTCGGAAACATTTCCCGCTCGACCTATTGCTGTGGCAATGGGTCGAAAAAATCGACCAACGGTGACATCCGCTCCCGAAACATTACCGCAACCGGGCAGCTCCAAGCGGCTGCGCCACGATGACGCCGATCCAGTGGATCGCAACGCTCGTCTACTAGCGAGCAATCAATTCGCCGTGCTTCCGATCCAGGAGGTGCCGAAGATGGTGAAGGTTCCCCCGCTCTTCACGACGTCAAAGAACATTGCTGCACTCAGGACCGAGCTTGCAGCTATCAAAATCCATCCGCTGTACAAGCTGTGCAGTAATGGAATTAAGGTGATGTGCTCAACGGAGGCTGACTACCGTGCTGTCGGCGCTCACCTAGTCGCAAAGAAACATGAGTTCTACACTCACGACGCGCCCGGAAGCAAGCCAATGAAGGTGATTCTGCGTGGCCTTCCAGAACTCACACCGGAGTCAATCTTCGCCGAGCTGCAAGCGGTGGCACTGAAACCTCAGAAGGTGTTTTCCATCAGGCGCCAACAACATGGAAACTACCGGGACCAACTCTATCTGGTCCACATTGAGAAGGGTTCCAACACGATGGCGGAACTAATGAAAACACGAGCCCTTTTCGACATCATCGTCGAGTGGGACCGGTATCGTCCGCGACAGCACGACGTGACGCAATGTGGCAACTGCCTTGCGTTCGGCCATGGAACTCGCAACTGCCACATGAAGCCGCGATGTGGCAAGTGTGCCGGAGCCCACAGTACCAACGATTGTGCCCCGATGGAAGAAGGTGCGGTACTGAAGTGCGCAAATTGTGGCGCAAACCATGAGAGCAGCAATCGTACCTGCCCCAAACGTGCTGAATTTTTGGCGATCCGCAAGAAGTCATCTACCAAGTCTCGGCCTACTCAACGCCGATCACCACCTCCGATGAACGAGGAGAATTTTCCGTCACTTCGGTATCAGGTGCCAAACCTACCGCCGATCCCATTGAATCACCGCCAAGCAAACCGCCCGTCAGCTTCCGTCCATCATCGTTTCGCGGCAGCCGCCGCCGCCCCCAACCCGACTCCTCCTCCAGGCTGGGGCAATGCGAGTCGCAGTATCTTCACGCTACCACCCGTCGATGAACAGCTCTACAACTCGGAGCAAATAGTGGAGTTCGTGCAAGAGCTCTATCGCCAACTACGCTCCTGCCGCTCCAAGGAGGAACAGCTCAAAGCCGCCACATCCGTGACGATGACGTTCATTACTAAGTATGGACCGTAAACACACCATAAACATCCTAAATTGGAATGCTTGTTCCATCCGGAACAAAACAGTAGAGCTCGGTGACTTCCTTAACAGGAAGGCCATCGACATCGCCATCGTCACCGAGACACACCTCAAACCGGAAATCAGCATATTCATCCCTGGATACCGGATTGTGCGACTGGATCGTAGCGGCTTTAGTGGAGGAGGAGTTGCGATTGCCCTGCGCTACAACATCAACTGCCATCTGATTCCGAGCTTTCAGCTGCAGACTATCGAAGCCATCGGAGTCGAAGTCGAAACTGCCGTCGGCCCAATCACCATCATCGCGACCTATTGTCCCAAGCAAGCCAGTACCAACAACGGAACAACAACGGCCCTGTGAAACGACATCCGTAAGCTAACTCGGAGGCAGGGGCAGTTCATCATCGCCGGCGACATGAATGCGAAACACGAAACCTGGGGGAACACCCGGCGGAATCGGAACGGAATTATTCTACAGGAAGACCTGGAAGAGGGACATTACACCGTCCTGGGCCCAGATACTCCCACCCGGTTGAGCAGATCCGGGGTCCATTCGACAATCGACATCTTCCTCACCAACATGGGGAACAACATCGCCCAGCCGGTAGTGCACCAGGAGCTCAGTTTGGACCACTATCCGGTGGTGGTCGAAGTTGGGTCCTCGGTCAACCGGCATCGAATCACCAGACGGAACTATCATCGTGCCAGATG
The DNA here is from genome assembly GCA_034211315.2 of Aedes japonicus. Lineage (NCBI taxonomy): Eukaryota > Metazoa > Arthropoda > Insecta > Diptera > Culicidae > Aedes > Aedes japonicus. The sequence goes on from JASCZW010001216.1 coordinate 58,059, forward strand.
GGAGAGGTTCAGACAACACGTCGACAACACCGTCGATTTCAACGTGCCCCTCGAGTCGGTCGATGACATCGATCAACAACTGCAGTCCATCGAACAGGCGATCTCCCAGGCCCGGGAGCAACACATTCCAGCGATTGAACAGGTGAGCAACTCTGTACCCATTGATAGACCCACTAAAGATTTGATACAATTACGCAACGCCATACGGAGGCAATACCAGCGAACTGGTTTACCAACTCTAAAACGTCACTGCAATCGAGTGTCTAAAATTATTAAGGCCAGAATGGTGGACCTTAGAAATAATTATTTCGCTGACAAAATTCGCTCTCTCCCAGATTGTGCTAAGCCGTTCTGGAAGATGACAAAAATTTTAAAAACTAAGCCAAGGCCCATTCCACCGTTGATCCCACTAGACGTCAATGACTCAAGGGATCGGTTGATAACACCTGAAGAGAAGGCTGATGAGATAAGTCAACACTTCGTCAGCTCTCACAATCTCGGTCAAAACATCGTCAGTCCACACGAAGCTGCCGTTAGCGCACTTATAACTAACATCGACCAAAGTCCTAACGACTTCTCCGAAGATTTGGAGATCTCAGCTGACGAATTGTTGACTTATATCAAGACCTCTAAGAACATGAAGGCCCCCGGTTTCGACAACATTTTTAACTTGGAGCTCAAGCAATTGAGCCCCCAGTTCTACAACCATCTGCCCAAGTAACAACACTTGTCATATTCATGTTAATAATACAAGTTTTAGACCAAGCTCATGTTTTTTTTCTAACGTCATTTACTTAATTTCATACACGCATATAACCAAAAAAACGCAATAAATGTGGCATTTTTGAACATCTTTTAGGTCATACCAAATGTTTTGTAGAACATCCATAAGACAAATATTATGTTCTATGGATGCTTCCAACAGCATGCTTATAACATAATGACATGTTTTGTCTAAACAAGCACGGTATGAACAAAGTAAAAAAAAAAATATAAACAAGAATTTTTAATAGCGATACGATATCGTAGCTAATTATATTTTACGCGTTAAGGATGATTGTTTATAACTTTTTCAAATTGGAAATTAAAAGTGCTTTACGTATAGAAGTTGTGTCAAAATTTTAAATGCGGCTCAAGGTTAGCAGTGCAACTTTCCGTTTTACCTTCCCTAATTTCATGCGCCATCGATTGGATTAAAAAAACGTAGAAGGTACCCCGAATAAATTATTGAATTTGAGTGAGATTTCTTTATGGAATTCACAAAAACCAACATGGCGATTCTCCAGTCTACAGTCCTACAGTACAAGTCTACAGTACGGGTAAAAACATTAGCAACACATTTGATTTTCAAATGTTCTTTTTTTTTCTTTTCTGCGATTTTGTTGTGGAATTGAACCGAGTAATTTCAGTATGAATGAAAATACAGATACAATTTTTCTATTTTGTTGTGCATAGCTACATCTCAAAAGACTCCCCACAAATTGAGCGTAACAATTTATAAAAAATACTAAACAATCTCCCAAATGTTGCTTTATGTTACATTTGACTAAACCCCTATGCCCAATTTGGCTTCTATTTGAATCAGTGAATGGCATCACAATTTACATTTAGGTAGTGTTTTTTTTTATTCCAGTATTTCAAATAAACATATTTTCAGCCGTCACTGTATTGGATTCACAATCTATATTGAATAAATTCACTATTGCATGAGGATGTTAAAAACATGTTTCAAATTCATCTTGAATGCAACATATCAACATATTTACAAACATCTAGCATACACGCAATTTCTAAACAACCCACAAATAAGTTCATTTGACTCAAATCAGACAAAAGTATGGCAACTCAAAAGTGAGTAAAGATAGTTTGTAGTGGTAAGATGACAAACAGTCACCGATGTCTTCAAGAAGTAAAATTCAAGTTGATCGAACAAATATCGAACGAAAATGTGTTCGCTGTTCTGGTACCACGTTTTAACCAAATATGTGTAGAAAAACATACTCAAAACTTTTTCAAGACTAGCCATGTTTGGTATTTCATCCACACGACTTCTTTACAACAAAGTTCTTATATCTTGTCAAAGAAGATGTTTCTGGTGTTACTTGGGTGGCGGTGGTGTTTAACCAATGCCTCCGTCTTGGCTACTTCCCATCGTGCTGGAAGTCAGCCAAAGTCATCCCCATTCGGAATTCTGGAAAAAATCCTTCATGTTCCAGAAGCTACAGACCAATCAGCCTTCTCAGGTCTATCTAAACTGTTTGAGAAAGCGATCCACCGTCGGCTCCTAACATCTGCTGACGAGCTCAATATCCTGTTGGATGAGCAGTTCGGTTTCCGTCATGGTCGCTCAACAGTCCATCAACTTAATCGAGTCATGAACATCCTCAGGCGGAACAAGTCTGTTTCGAAAACATCCGCTGTGGCCCTTCTCGATATCGAGAAGGCCTTCGATAATGTGTGGCATGATGGCTTGGTGTACAAGCTCAAGCGATACAATCTTCCAATCTTCCTGGTGAAGATTATTAAAAATTATCTCTCTGACAGGACATTCCGTGTTTCGTTGCATGGTGCAGTTTCCGGTAGTCAGGAGATCTCCGCCGGTGTTCCGCAGGGAAGTATATTAGGTCCACTTCTGTTCAATCTATTCACCTCGGATATACCCCCGCTCCCTGAAAATGGATCTCTGTCGTTGTTCGCCGATGATACCGCAGTCGTCCACAATGGTAGGGTAATAAGAGCGCTTGCCGCGAAACTGCAGCGAAGCCTGAATGTTCTGTCAGAATACTTCACTGAATGGAAGATTTGTATCAACGCAGCGAAAACCCAGGTCATCCTGTTTCCACATTCTAATTCTCCCAGACTTATCCCGCCTGAGAATTGTAAAATAAGCCTGAACAACACAACGGTGGAATGGACCAAATCAGCTGTCTATCTTGGTGACACTCTAGACAGCAAGCTTATTTTCAGGGATCAGGTTGACAAAACTGTCACAAAATGTAATACTCTGTTGAAACTACTGTACCCATTGATCAACAGAAGGTCTACATTATCCCTTAAAAATAAGCTTGCTGTCTACAAGCAAATTATACTTCCGGTCATCGAGTATGCAATGCCAATATGGGAGAGTTGTGCAAAAACACATCTCCTGAAACTTCAGAGAGTACAAAAAAAGTTCCTCAGGATGATAATGAACACCCCTCCGAGGACAAGAACATCTGAGGTCCACCGTCTGGCCGAGATAAAAATGCTCGACGATCGTTTTAGTGAGTCTATCAATCGGTACAGGGCACGCTGCCTAACATCGGATCACCAGATCATTCGGAATCTGGTTCTTCACCCCTAGGATTTTCAAATTGTAGTTTTAGTTGTAGATTAGGTAGGTTATCAAATTTTAAAACTAACAATGCCCCAAGGGCCGAACTGAATATTTCATGTAAAACATAAACATTTTAAACACAACAAACACAAACAATTAAACAAAGCTGAAGAGCCCAATGGGCTGAAACACTTAAGATGTTAAATTAGTATATAAGACAAACAATGAAAATAAAGATCAATTTTACTACTACTACTGATTCAGTTCAAATTGTAGTTTTAGTTGTAGATTAGGTAGGTTATCAAATTTCAAAACTTACAATGCCCCAAGGGCTGAACTTTAAAGGTTATTATAACATAAAGAACATCAGACATTTAAAACACATAAAACATTTAAAACAAAGCTGAAGAGCCCACTGGGCTAAAACTCTTGAAATTGTAAATTAGTATGTAAGACAAATGATTGGAAATAAAAGACCAATTAACTAACTAACTGATTCAGTTCATTCTTGTAATGAACTTTGACAGCAACGGACCAGTAGCAGCAGACGGAAAACTTCGGTCAGGTCACGACACGGAGTTTCGAAGTTCTTTTGATAGAATCTGGAGTGAACATCAAACTAAGTTTATTGATACATTAACAAGGGGTTAGGATCTTAATTCTACTTGGTGTGTGTTATCGATTTACAATTTTGACATATTTAAATTACATCTTTGTTCTTTTCTAATTCTCATGATTGACCTACAACATATTTTTCGTCTCAATATGATTTATCATCTGCCGGCGTCGATGGTGTAGTGGTAAGCATGACTGCTACTGGCACCCCAGTGGGTCTGGGTTCAATCCCAGTCGACATCGGTGGTTTTTCTGAGGCGAAAAAATCTTGGTCACGTCTTCCTTCGGAAGGGAAGTAAAGCCGTTGGTCCCGGTTCATAGTCATGAGTCGTTAGGTAGGGTTCAGGTGGTAGAGTCGTCTCCCTGGCGTCGGTGATTGTCACCATGTGAGGAAATAGGCCGACGGAAAAATAAATAAGTAAAAAAAAAAATGATTTATCACCATACTTCCTATTGCACTTTTGATACGGCTCTATACTACAAAGGCACTACATACCATTGCACTTGTGCTGAGGCCCTTCCAGAACTGGCAATTTACTTTGATCAGTTCTATTTTGTTTGGTTTTCTCATCCAGGTCTGAGAGGGCTCATAATTTGAGGCGTTGCTTTTGGTCTAATATTGCCTAACAGAATCGTCCTTAAGTAGGACGAAGGAGAAGGAAAGTGATTATCGCCAGATGCACCTATGGGTGGGCGTGTTTATTGTTAAGCTTCATCTGGCGTTTGCTTCTATATATCCTTATGTAAATGAGTTATGCTCTTTTGCTTTCTACTTATCATTAAGGTTTTCTAATTAGGGAAGGTCTACTAATTACGTCACGCAGTAAGGGGGGAGAGGGGGTTCCATCCAAACAAATAAATTTGAAGGTCCATACAAAAAACGTGACAGAGGGGGGGACTTTTTATTCATTTTTTGCGTGACGTAATTAATGGACGTCCCCTTATAACATCCACATCGGTATGGCTTAGCTAGATGCAACGGCATGACTGCTTTTATGACGAACTAATTTGAATCCTTTAAATCCACTTAGAAAAATTACAGTATTCGGTAATGTTTTACCGAACTTTCAACAGCTGAACGTTTCGTTATCCGATTTAACGGATTTCAGTAAAATTTGACAAGCTCCGGTTATTTTTTTACAAGAACAGTGTAAAATTTCACCGGAATCCGGTGAATCGGATTACCTCCAGCTGTTGAAAGTTCACTAAAAAATAATCGAATACTGTAAAATTTTCTAAGTGTGCAAGTTGTCAAGAGTATGGATACTCATAAGTTAGTAAAGGTTGCTCTTTGTAATGAGATGACAAACAGCTGTATCGACTTAACAAGCAGAAGCGGAATTTGCCAATTGATCTATATGGAGCGAAATGTCACCTTCACTTACGGAATAATCGAGCGGTAGATTTTTCCGAAAGTAAAAGTTTGCGTGGAAACCTTACGAATTTCAATTCTATTTTTCGTTCTTTTCTGGTAGATACTGCTCCAGAAATTTCTTTTCGATCCTTTACTTTTACGTTTTAGTAAACGGAATTCAACACGAGTTTGGGATAGAAAAAGAAATTCCTTTCGAACACGATACCGACCTAAACGTGGTAACAGAACAGCAAATAGCCTATTATAGCCTCGTGGTAACTTGGGGAACGTCTGTTCTCTGTGCCACTACGAACTAGCTTTACTTACTTATGAGTAGCCATACTTTTGATTGATTTGAGTCAAAAGTACTAAATTTTGGGTAATTTGGAAATAGCATGTTTGCTAGTTGTTTGTAAATATGTTTTGAACATCCTAATGCAACAGTGACATTATTCAGAATAGATTGTGGATCCAAAACAGTGACGGCTGAAAATATGTACATACCGTTTATTTGAAATACTGGAATACAAAAAATACTTTAAAAGTAAGATTGTGGCAATCCAAATTGGGCATCGGGCCCGGATAAAAATAACCATACAATTACAATACAGTAATATAAAATAACATTAAAATCTATTTTCGACCAGGAATCTTATTGTTCATGAATTATATAAATTAAAAATGCATACTATCATTACAATAGATTTACAATTCACTCTATTTGCAAGGATTTTCAACAATTGAGAAACAATACGATTGATACTAATTGACTCTAGTTTGTTCGGTAAATATGATTTTTTCTACAGGTAACATAAATAATAACTCCCCATTTCTATTGTCGATGTCTCAATTAACCTTAGATTCTATTGTGGTAACAATAATTCCTATTGTCATTTTATAGTTGTGAATAACACTATTAATTGTACATACTGTAGATTCTATTATATGGTTACAATATATTGAATTGAAAATCTATGGGAATTGTTTATTCGGGGGGTTTGTTCAAATATTACGTAAAGAACTGTTGCGTAAAGGCTAGGAATTTTTTATAAATTGCTACGCTTAATTTGTGAAGGAGCCTTTGAGAAGAAACTACTCACAACATAATACAAAAGAATGTTGTTTGTGTATTTTTTTTTTTCTACAAGCTGACCTTAATTTAATGAGAACTTGTTTGTTACGGTTAAGGATGGGGGTACATTAAACGGTTGTTATATCTTATAAATAAATTAAAAAAAATACTATAAACTCACACGTGAAAAGCACATACTAGTTTGAAATATAAGTAAAGGAACAGTTTTTGTTGGAGTTCAAGGCTGTGGCAGGAATCAGAAACCTGAAGGAAATAAATGTCACTTACTTTGTTCAATTTTAAAAAAACGGACAAAAGAAAGCACTAGCATTTGTAATTCAGTGAAATTCAGTAGTCACAGAAAAACTGTGACTAATGTTTTTACCCGTACTGTTGACTTGTACTGTAGGACTGTAGACTTTGAAAATCGCCATGTTGATTTTTGTGGCTGCCATAAAGAAATCTCACAAAAATTCTATAATTTATTCGGGGTACCTTCTACGTTTTCCAATCCAACCAACGGTGCAAGAAATTAGGGGAGGTAAAACGGAAAGTTGAACCAACAATCAATGTGCAACTAGCGATTTGAAATTGGTTCACTGTTGGAGAACTCCTAGTTTCGAAACACACTTTGCAGTCTGCACCTTGCCATGCATTCTTGCGCTTTTCTTTACCTTTTGGCACAAGCATCTTTGTTTTTGTTTTGATTCGCTATGTTATTTTGACAGAATGTTTGATGGTGTATTGGTGTGAGTTGTGGTCTTAGGGGCGCATCATTAATCGACGACGCAGAATATCGACATGATGGAAGTGAAATATGTGCACGGGCTTGCTTCGAGCTTAACACAGAAGCACAGAAGAACCAGTGTGTAGTTTTTGATAGTGAACGTTGTCGTATTACGGATTCAAACGGAGCTGTTGGCGTGTACTGCCTTCCCAAGTAACAGCACTTGTCATATTAATGTTAAAAACACACCTCTTTGACAAAGCTCAAGTTTTTTTCCTAACGTCAAAAGCTTAATTTCATGCACGCATATAGCCGAAAAAGCGCAATAAATGTGGCATTTTTGAACATCTTTAAGGTCATACCAGATGTTCTGTAGAACATCTTCAAGACAAGTATTATGTTCTATGGATGCTTAAAACAGCGTGCTTTTAATGATATTAAGCACGGTACTAAAATGAATAAAGTTAATAAAATATAAACAAGATTTTTAAATGGCGAAAGGATATCGTAGCTAACAGCATTATATGCGTTAAAGATGATTGTTTATTACTTTTTCAAATAGAAGTGGAAGTTGTATATGCAGCTCAAGGTTAGCAGTGCAACTATCCGTTTTACCTTCCCTAATTTCATGTGCCATAGATTGAATTAAAAAACGTAGAAGGGACCTCGAATAAATTATTGAATTCGAGTGAGATTTTTTTATGGAATCCATCAAAATCAACCTGGCTATTTTTAAAGTTCACAGTTCTATAGTACAAGTCTACAGTACGGGTAAAAACATTAGTAACACATTTGATTTTCAAATAATCGAATTTTATTTACCGCGTTTTTTTTTTGTAAAATTGAACAGATTAACGTCAATATAAAGGAAAATACAAAAACATTTTTTTTTCAATATGTTGTGCGTAGTTACATCTCAAGAGGCTCCCCCATAAATAAAGCGTAACAATTTATAACAAATACTAAACAACCTCCCAAACTGTTGCTTTTCGTAACATTTGCCCTATTAGGCTACTATTTGAATTAGTGAATTGTACAACAATCTTACTTTTAGGTCATGTTTATTTTTATTCCAATATTTCCATTAAGCGGTTTATACTTATTTTCAGCCTTCACTGTATTGGATCCACAATCTATTATGTATAATTTCACTATTGCATAAGGATGTTAAAAATATGTCTAAAGTTCATCTTGAATGCAACCATTCAACATATTTACAAACAACTAGCATACACGCTATTTCCAAACAACCCACAATTAAGTACGTTTGACTCAAATCAGTCAAAAGTATGGTTACTCGAAAGTGAGTAACGATAATTCGTAGTGGTAAGATGACAAACAGTCACCGATCTTTTCAAGAAGTAAAATTCAAGTTGATCGAACAAACATTGACAAAAATTGTGTTCGCTGTTCTGGTACCACGTTTGAACCAAATATGTGTAGAAAAACATAAACAAAACTTTTTCAAGACTAGACATGTTTGGAATTTCATCCAACAATGTTCTTATATTCTTGCCAAAGAAGATGTTTCTGGTGTTACTTTGGAAAATTATATAAATCAAATTTGATAACCCCTTAAAATCTTAAAAAATACAACGTACTATGATTTAAATTTCATAAAGTTCACAAAATAACATAAAGTATTTACCTAAATTGTCAGTTGGACTAACAAAAATAAAAAATAGAGAAGTAATTTTCTGACTGTTCACCAAACATTAAATAGATGTCTCATGACAAATCACTTTTAGCAAAACGCGGAGTAAAATCTTAAAAATGCTCTACAGCAGAAAAATAAAGTGCAAGAAAAACAGTATCTCGTGCCAAGTTGCCGGAAATAATATTTTCTTTAATTTTGCATAGTAAATATCTATAACTAAAAACAAAAATACATGACTTGAGATAGGCTTTTATGCTTTATGACGTTGTAGCTTACGGCCTAACTCAGCTCAGTCGATAATGGCACAGCTACAAAACAAAATCAGTAAATTTTTCAGTTTTCTTGGAAATAAAATATAATACTCGCGTAGTAAGAAAAAAAACAGGCCTACCAATTAGACGTAAACAATGGCTTCCAACGATTATTTTCTATAAATAATGGCAAACTCTATCCGTTTTTGTCTCCGGTTTGCCTGAATCAGTTTTCACAGAGGAATGTTTGATTATCAAGATTTTCCGCTCTGAGCTGGTTCATCTCCCGTTGTAGTCGCTCAGATACCTTTTGGATATTTTCGTAACATATCCGGCGGTGAGATTCGAACTCGTGACTTGGTGTAAGAGCAGGGGGAAAGTTACTCTGCCACCTTGTGTTAACACTCTCAAAAACACAATTTGCCACACTTCAAACACAATTTGCCACACTTCAAACACACTCGCAACCACATTAAATATAAATTCATATCTGGCACCACTTACACGAATCGATTGTATGTTTTTGTTTCCTTCTCGCTTACACTAATGTTATTCAGATGATGCATAAGTGAGCATGTATTAAACGTCTAAACCGTCCATGGTTGCCAATAAGCATACATTTTTAATTGTAGTTTGTGAAAAAACAAAAACACCTTCTGCCACCCCAGAAACACATTCGTACACGATCAACACAAACACAACGTGGCAGAGTTACTCACCCCCTGTGTAAGAGGTATGGATGTTAACCACTACTACCACATAAGTTGATTCATTATTTACTATTATGTCCGAATAGTCTCTGTAACCAAGATCATAGTTAAGAATACCTTGAACGTGGTGAATTCGTCCATTTTCATGGTTTTTGTAACCATTGTATGCAATAATCATCATTACCATAATTTAATTGCCGGTATAATCATGTACCTATTTTCAGTGTTATTCGGTGTTTGACGCCATTGTCTTCATTTGGCAGATATGCCTTTCCAAATGATCAACTGAAGTTGTACTTGCCATATGGCATCGAAAGGTCTTACTTCACAATAGTGGAAATGTAACAAGAAAACTAATTAAAGAGCAGATTGTAGCTTGTGATAAATAACCAAAATGAATGATCTAGAAAAAGATTTGAAGATGTTGGTGTTTAAGCGCCTAATTGAACACGTGGATCTAATACTATAGTTGAGCATTTCGACAAAAGTGATGCGCTAGCGTAACTGATTGATTAGCGGGAAACCACCGCATAAAACCGCAAACCTCAATTGGCTTATTAATTTATTTATTTTATCATATCATTGACTGTAATCAATTCACCCTACAATTGAAAAATAATCAAATTGAAATAGAATACTAAAACAAACACACCCAACAGTTTCCCACCCCCAACAATGGCAACACTATGATACTTGAGAGAGAAAATTTCTTTCAGAGAGACTGATGCATCACACTGGGATGCGACAAAATGATTGGCGCGCTTTTTGTGTGACTGAGCTGAAGTGGCGCGCTTTTGAAGCGACGGAATTTTGATGTTGCACTATCATTAATAATCGTCACATCTGTTGCAGGATATAACTTTTGTGCTTCGTCACCCATCATCTCCTACTACATGAGCCACTGGCATTGGGATGTAACACGGCGGTGAAGATGCATAAAAAATCGCAACCTACGCTCTTGTGTTGGGCAAGTTCCACAAGAGACAGCGCGGCAGCATAAGTCCGCATGGGGATACGTCCGTATGAAGGTATGCGGTTCGCTGAAATAGGTAAAGAAGCAACAGTGTAGCAACATCGTCATCATCATCTAAGGATACGGTAGCCGAAGAAAATGGTACTCCTTTTTGGTGTGTTGCTTTATAAATACGTGTGTTTCAATGCTGCTAATGACATAAAGCTCGTGCCAACCGAAAGGGAAACAACTGAACAACAGCCTCCGTGGAAAAAGGCTGATCCTGTGCCAAAGGCCACGAACACCAGTTGCCGTTTAGTAGCCGAAAGAGTTAAGTGGAACGGAGTGTTATTTGTTTTGTGCTCTGTGTTGAAAAGGGGGAAAATAAAGGCAAGTGTTTTACACCTGTTCTGAATTTAAAATGAATTATTCTTAAGAATCTGCTGACACGGAGAAGAATTTGTGCCAATGCTTTGTGATAAGTAATAACGTGACAAAATTTGTGATAAGTAATAACGTTATGTTGTGTGATTAGCAGCGTTTTTTTTTAAATAGTTGGCTCCCGACCTTGTGAAACATTAGTTGCTAACAGACCTATTAGAAGCTTTGATAATCATCGAAAGAGTCATATTTTTAGATAATAAATGGTTGACCGCAGCCCATGAGAAACCAAAGGATGAGTAAGAGTTAACGACAGAAAAACAAGCTATTTCCAGCAGCCGTCGCTGCAATAATGGTCAATTTAATTGAGTCTACATGAGTCTACTGATTGAAAAACGCCACTACCCCATGCTGAAATTTAAATATTCAAATCAAACCATGCTAATGGATTTGTTCTGTTCTGATCAAAAGTGATTCGTTCTGTTTTCTCATTCCAAGATATTCACATTTCAATACATGTCCGTCGGCCAATAGCTAAAGCCGAACCAAAAACGAACTTGGGTTCCCAGGTTCATCTCATTGATTCGCAATCCATTCTACTCGAAAATAATTAATTGGTGACTGAATATTTGTTTTTTTTTATTTGATAACCAATTTTGAAAATCAAATTAAAATATACCAAATATTTCGAACACGAGATCTTTTATTTTCGATTTTGATAATGTATAGCACCAGGAGCTGAATAGCGGGAACAGATATATTTAGCTATGTGCATCATCTTTGGTGTATATATAACTTGTTGCAAACATTGAATTTCACGGACATCACTATTAATTAACGTACCATTATTTAATGTACAAGTAAGGATAAAAGGTATGTGTCCCATATGTCAGCCTGCTATGCTAAGTTCGAAAGCAACAAATTATATTCAACAGGTTCCACACTTGCTTGGTAACTCTTAATAAGATGTTCGTCATTATGCACCTCCAAAATGTTGAGAACATGGCTTTTTCAAGGCAAAAACATTCGAGGAATATGGATGGTGTATATGCTCGAAGTTGGGTCTGTTCATGGATGCAACTTCGTCTCATTCTCCAAGTTCTGCAACGTTTTCACCTTACTCAAATTCACAAATCAAATTTGAAGAAAAAAACTTCCTTAAAAGACTGAAATGATTTTTCTTGTAATTTAACATCACAATACCACAACATTATAACCTATATAATACAGGCTTGTTTGCTTGGATACTAATTAAAATATAAATATTCTATTCGAGATTCTAATTTAGAGCCACATACTCATAAACACCCATTGCATATTTACCATTGCCAATGTTAAACTATATCATAAAAACAATAAGCCATAGTTAGCAACGCATAGAATAATTTATCTCTAAAATTAGACCTGCTTTGTCATTTGCAAAATCACGATTTTTTTCCGTATGAAAACTTAATTTGGAACTTGTGACTATTTTCTGCAGACAAAGGTTGTATTACTGTCGATCAAATTTAGGCAGATTTTGGACATTTGAAGATCGTGCAGAAAATCTGCTAGTTTAACGTACTAAATCGTGGTGCCTACAAAGTTAGGTAGATCTTTTATTTTGAACAGTTATATCACAATGACGTGACAAAAAAGTTCTCAATTACTTAAGAGCTAGTTGATCACCGTATTAAATTTGTCGATTATTGCTGAATCAAAGACATATTTGGTGCATAGCCGAATGAATGGGTCTAGACTAACATTATTTTTTCACAGCCAAAATTGAGTTCAGAAGGACAACAGTGCCCAGGCTGCCCTACCAGCTAAGTACGCAACCCTTAGCTGGCGGTCTTTGTCATCTGTTGAACCGTGGAAGCATGAGGTAGGAACTTGTGAGGACCAGAGCTATATTGCGGGGACGCACGCTCCATCACGGTTGTCGACTCACCATTTTGCAGCCCAACAATTACAGGCAAACACTTACTCAAAAACTAACAAATGGAACAGGCCATTAATGGAAATGGGCCTATTGCGGCTTATGGGTCTAGAAAGGAGCCAGGTTCTAAAATCGTCCTTCCGTAAAAATAATATGTCAAACATGTATTCATCAATTTTGACAAAACCACCTTGGCCTTCTTTGGCGTCGATTAACCCCGATGGATCTACTGTATGGACAGCTGTTATGTTGTGTTTTATCCACGGTTACAAAACAACGTGAGAGCTCGTCCATACTGTGGTTCAACAACGCACAACAATCCTTCGAAGTTGAGGAACGAGAAGAACGGTGGAGTTGTTTCAGCGGATATGTTTCAAAAAATGTGTGGCCTACCAGTTCAAAACGTGGTTAGGTAGCCCCGTTCTGCTTACTGAGCAGATGGTCGGGAGTTCATTCCCAGTCCTGTCCCTTCCTTGCTATTTGTCATTTGCCGCTTTCTATCACCACTAGATTTAAAAACAAAAACAGTCTACTGTGCTTTCATGATCGCATCACTTACCACAATGCATCCATGATCTAAAAATAACCTGCCTCACCAACTCAAAAACTATCCTTTCTTTGGCAGTTGTGGAGACGCAGACGGTTTCTAACAATGATTGTCAAACTAATCATCCTTCCCCGCTCCCCAAAGACCGTGAGGTCGTGGCCAGCGCCGGTACTGATCTATAAATAGAATTAGTGAACATGTACATTGAAGATGCAAAGCTACTCCCCAGCTCCATCTATGTGGTTCTCTGTGCAATTACACTAGTTCTGATCGGTAACGGAGTAGCAACTACGCTACGAACGGTCTTTTCTTAAAAAAAAAGTTTTGATAAAATGTTTTCGCTTGCTTATGTGTGACTATCATTATAGAGTTTTTTTTTATTTTGCATTTGTTTTTATTTGTTTTTAACGTAGCTGCGTAGCATAAGTACACCCAGAAGCAAAAAAAAACGAGCAAAATTTTGCTTCCAAAAAACGCTGTTTTCAATCTTCTGTTACTATGTCAATTATAAATATTTTTTTCTGAAAATTTGACATTACTATAATCAATACATAGACCTCATAAGATCAAAATTGATCATTTTGATAAGATTTATAAATTTGAAGTTTTCGTAACATATGTGAAAAAAGACGTTTTTGGACATACCAATTTAAAAAATCCGGATTTCTGTGAAAAGGTTAGAGAGCATATAAAAAATGTCACCATAGCCTAAAAATTTATGGAAAATTATGTGGACGAAATTAGAAATGTTCCTATTGAGTGGTTTGGACTACAGATGCCGTCAAAGTTGACGCTCCAACATGAGCGAATTCTACTAATAATACTGTATAACACTGTATACGTAGTTTTCTCAAACCAATTCATACTGAACGCCATATTTTTTAAGTTCTTCGTGGGTTACACTGGTTATTTGGGATACTTCACGCGTATCAAATCATGTGTATTGATAAGATGAACTCACCAAACTACTCAAAGGGCAGTAGTGTAGGGTTTGCATGCCTTTCATAGACACAAGTTTTATCTTCAAAGTACGCCATGTCCTGTCAGTTTGAACATAATTTTCTCTTGCATAACCTTAGATTAACTTCTTGTGGATATAGTTATTTAGCACTGCGAATAGCCTCTGTATCCCTCTTTCTTTGCTAAGAAGGGGTTCACTTATGTCAGAAAAGGCTTCTTACCCGAGAAATAAACATTTTGTGTTGTAGTTGCCTGGATAATTCTAATATTTGGTTGAAATTTGTGATTATTTTGTATGAGAGCCTCCCTTTCCCGAAAAGGCTCGAACCACAATTAAAAAAAAATCCTGTCTCCAAAACTCACTCCATTTGGTACCATTTGCTTGATTAGATCTCGAGTTATGCAGAAATTTGTGTTTCATTTAGTATGGATGCCCCTTCTTCCTGAAGAAGGCGGGGTCTCGAACCATCATAAGAACCTTTCCGGGCCCAAATAAATCCTGCATAAAAGTTTCATAACAGTAGGTATAATTCTCATATTTGTTGAAAATTGTGTTTCATTTGTATAAGAGTCCCTCTTTTTTATAAGAAGGAGCGGTTTCGAACTTCCAAAGAAACATTTCTTGCCTTCAAAAACCTCCACATTCCCATTTGCTGGTTTACTTCTCGAGTTCTGCAGAAATTTCTGTCTCATTTGTGTAGGAGCCCCCTTATAGAGGGAAGGGGTCTCGAATCACCGTTGAAAAATATCCCGTCTCTAAAAGTCCCTCAGGCCAAATTTGGTTCAACTTGTTTGATTAGTTCTCGAGTTATGCAGGAATTTGTGTTTTATTTTATGGGAACCCCTTCTCTTCAACCATCATAAGCGTTAAATAAATCCTTGCGTACAAATTTTCAAAATATTAGGGATATCTCCTGTTTGAAAATTCCAGTGGCAATTTTCTGAATTCTGGAAACAATTTCGATCACGTTTTTGCACATTTGGCAACAGAGTGCACTGTTAGAAAGTTTCCCATCGCCACTGAAATTTCTACTCCAGGGCCGAAAATTCTTGCTCCCTTTTATTTAAATGACGTTATTTATGTAAATGTATCTTGATTGAAAAACGCTTTTAAATTTCAGATAATCGGACGGAGGTGAGTGTTAGACTGATGGGTCTTATTGTACTTAGCTGGATTTTTTTCGTTACACATCTTAAAGAAACGCTTTATGTGAAACACAGTTCTGAACGTAAGATTTTTAGAGAATCAATTTGATGAAAATTTATAAAAATATGTGATTCTATCAAAAAGTCGATCATTTTTCAAATCGTAAATTCTTCTCATATCAGTGAATCGGTGGTAATTTTTGTGTAATTGAGGGGATTTTATTTTGGTTTCATGAAGCATTTTTCTATCATATAAAAACAAATAGTAGCATATAAAAAATCTTACTATCGTTAATCATAAGCCAAGGAACACTTTTGCCCTAACGCTGTTCATCAGTGTCTGCACGGACTCCTTTGCAATAGTTTCACATACTTTTTTCCAGTCCTTCGCATAGTTTTCGATGGTATCTGCTACTTTAACATGTTTCCTTAGATAAACCTTGTTCAGAGCCCAAAATGTGTTCCGCCTTCCCCAATAGCTTGCCAAACCATTGCCTTTTTACCAAACATCTCGGAAAAGAATTGACGCATTGGCGGTTAACGGCTGCAATCTGCTTTTCAATTCGTGTTGGCATCTTCTGCCTTTTGAAGGTTTTAATAGAGATTGTTACTTTGGCACGTTGGATGTTACTATTAGAAGCATCCAGTTTTTTTTTTTTTTTTTTTTTGAAACAGAACTGCTGTTTTCAATTCTAAAAAGCCATCATGATCTTCCACTGCACCCATCATGATCTTTACGTCCATTGGTCCTAGTTTTCGAGCACATTTCGTACGTCCGCAAAGCTACAATCCCTACCAACCTTCTTTATGGCATTTCGAACTGCTCAAATACTCCAATACTCTCCAGCCTCGCCAGTTGACTTACTGAAATATTGGGATTGAAGCACTATTTGTGCTCAATCTGTTCACGTTTTTCGAGAGAAATGCCTCGCATGTTGATGACTTCATTACAAAAATCCTATTGCGACACACACACACACTTGTTTTTCGTAATGTAACGAAAGACACGCAGTAAAAATCAACTGTCTTACGTCATCTGGTTCGAGCTAACATTTGAATCAAAAATATAACAGAGCAGACCAATTTACCAAATAAACGTAACAATAAAATTTCTGCGAGGCAAGCAAGAACGCATTTCCTAGACCCCATTTTAAAATCTAAAAAACCGAAACTGTCCCGTTTTTGACATTACAATAATACAGGTTTTTTATTCAGCGAATTTTCAGTACGGAAGTCGGAAATTTACATTTTGGGAGACAAATTTTCGCACTATGATAATATGGTGCGTACTAAAATATGGATAAATATACTTCCTTAGAGCCATCTAATAACATTCTCAGCAGAAGGTTCTTAATATATGTGTTGATTGAGTTCTTGTATCATTTTGACAATTTAATTACATATACTTTACACCAAAGACATGTTAAACCGTATACTAAATGTCTTTAGCTCATAGAATTCCACCAAAATAAAAAGTGCCTTGCTGGCTCTTGTTATTACTGCTTGAGAAACGTACGTACTGATAACCGGAAAATGTGTGTTTTGACAAAAACGGGATTGTTTTTTTAAAGAAAATATTAGCTACTTGCACTGGGTTGCTTTTTAGTTAACATAACATTGATGTACTATTCTCCGTCTAGTCCGTATTCAAACAAAATTGAAAATTACACCGTATTCTCGACATGATTAATGTGCATCTTTTTCGGTACGATATTCATTTTTATGTTGTGCTGTGAATATTAATCTCGTCACTTACAATTTCAAAATGATAAATGATGTACACATTAAGTTTGCAGTTCATCACAAAATAAACCAGATCAAACTTAAAAGCTTTTAAAATGTTTTGACAGATTATAGCGCTTACTATGTTAAATGAATTCGTTTTGAAAAAGGTTGTTATTAACCTCCACTTTGGCACATACAAGCCATGTTTCGCACAGACAAGCCATGTACTCCTTGTGTTCTTGTGCAAATTTGTAATCCATATAAATAAATCATTCAATCCAGGGTAACTATTGAAACATTCATGTGTGTGTGTTTTCTCATATTCATTCTTCGCTGAATCTTAACTGTTCGTAAATATGCTTGTTGCCTTTAAAAAACAAATACAAACCTAACAAATGAAGCGTCAATTGTTTGTTTTGTGTTGGAATTCTGCGGCAAGATGTTCACCAAATGTCGTAAGCAAAAACCTTTTTCTTCAATTCAATTGCAATCAGCGTAACTTGCCTAGTTTCCATTGGATGTACCATAAAAATATTGCGTGAGTTTTTTTTTCTAAATTTATGAATCATTTGATGTATGCATGCAACATGCAGCTTGATTGTTTTCCATCCGTTCCTAAAAAAAAACTTTGACCATGATAACAAACAGACAGAACTCTATAAAGGATATTTTAATCTTAAAAATGACAACTTTTCTTTTTTAAATATTTAGACGTATGAAATTAAAGTTTGCTGAAGTAAAACGTCATGTATTCCGCAGCCATATGCTCCGATATGGAATCAGTTTATTTTCGAATATACCCATGTGTGGAAGTTTCATTTTAATGCTGAGAATGCATTTTCCGGAAAAATCTTAGGAGATTTTCATGATAACAGCTGTTTTTTTTTTAATTTCAACCTTAGGACTATATGCAAATATTCTTGGATTTTTGCTCAAGATGCTGTTGCTCATTCCACATTAAACAGTTTCCACGGAATTTGGTTACTCTGCGATTCCAAAAGTTAAGTTCATTCATGAAATACAGAAAGGGGTGGTAATGTTTCATTATAGTATAAAAATCCGGTCGATTCTGCTTTCAGGTAGAAAGCTCACTAGTTTAATATTAACGTTTACGCAGATGTGAATTGTGTTTCTTCGAATGCTAAATTGACGGGTTTCTTATTTCAGACATCCGCGTTACATCATGCTTACTAAGCGAAAAAATTTCAATAAATTAAATTTACATTCCTTAAACAATTACTTCAAATTTTGATTTATTTAAACCTATAATATCAAACCATCCCCAAATTCGTCACAGGCCAGAAACCGAGCATCTTTTGTTTTTCCTTTATACACCATCAATATAAACCATTAAAAAATGAACATCACTCCATAAAATACTCTTAACATTTGCGTAACGGTAGAACCATCGGTGGTGTGATGTGTGCTTTCATTGGATAGAAACAGCAAGAAAACTGTGGTAAAATTTAAACCTCTCCTTCCTATGGAAGCACAGGTGATCCACAACTTTCCGATCCGTTTCATGTTTGACAAACTACCATAAAACACGACATACTTGTTTAGGCTTCTTTGGATGTTTATAATTTTCTCCAATATGTATTCTAAAGAATTCGTGTAACTAACTGTTAAAAAACGATTTTCATTCAACCTTTCTTACGAATTCTCTAATTTTAGGCTGAATGCAAAAACTTTTATTCTAGACAATTTTTCAGAGATGAATTTTGGCTTCTCAAAACAGCCCACCTTCTATGAAGGAGGAAGTTAAAATATTGAAAAACAAAAGCACGTGGGTTCAAAGGAGTATAAATAAATAATGGGCATATATAGGAGAAACAGCAACCCATGTTATGATGACAAATAACTGTTTCATTTGATTTAGTAAATAGATACTGAGTTTTCGACGCAGTTAAAGTGCATCAATATAACGCAATAGTAGTTGTTATGTCATGATATTTACAATTCTCTACATTCAAAATTCAATCAATTCTATACATTTTATTAGTCAAACGCTTTCTTTTCAAAACCCCTGTTAACGGAGTCATTCAAAAGACATTTTTTTTGTTTACATTCGTATACGTACAATAAGAACACACTTGAAAAATTTGAAATCATTATTATGAATCGGCTGTCGTTTTTACACTACCAAAAAAGAAACAAACCAAAAGTTATCCCAATGATTTTGATAATTCCCTGGCACAGTTATACTAAGGAACATTAAACTCAAAACAAATGTCCAACCAAACAGTTCATATTTAAAGTCCTATATCATACAGAAATTGATGGATCACTGCTTGTGTCCAAATTATTCTAACTCACTCCACCTGTCCACACCACCTTTTTCCTGAAAAAAATCGGTTTCTCGACGTGTTTTTTGGAAAATACCAGACGATTGAGTTTGTTTCGTTTACTTATGAGTGGACGACGCGATGCTAACTCATTCTTCATGCCTTATTACTGCAGTCTTAGTTGTACTGTCTTTCGAAAAGATTCAGAGACAACGTCTCCTTCATTGCTCGACTTATCAACCCTGGGTTTCGATGATGTTGTTAAAGAAGCAAATAATTTCTCATCACCCTGAGGCTCCAGAAGTGGATAGCCATTTTTGCTAGAACAAAGATGTGAAGAGAAAGTATTGATAGTTTCGTTAGAGCAAAGTAGACTGTAAAAAATGAATAGAAGTAGTTTTAAATTGAGCGGGCATTGAAAGGTAGTATTTCGAAGCAAGCACACAACATTTACCCCTCTACCCAATGCAAGATAGGCAAGGTAAGAACGAATACTCCACCTTGACTGGCATTTGACTGACTTCTTTCAAGATTCTTACAGCTGCCACGACGTTACCAATCGTTTTTGTCCTCGACCAGCTCTATCAACACAATTGAACCAAACTGCTGGAGTTTCTTCCAGATTTTTTGCACTACCGAGAAGCTTACACTAAACTCTACTGCTAAATTGTAAAAAAAAAAAAATTCTGGCGACCGTTCACGATCCAATAACGCACTGGCAGTGATATTTTCGTGTTTATTGACATATTGGGGACCTATCTATTGGAATAGCGAAGTGCAAATTTATGAAACGAAATTGGAAGTATATTTTATTATTGCCAGGACTGTACAAATTGGGAAAGCAGATCAAAGCATAGCTCAGGCCGATGTAATGTCAACACCCTTGACGGTTAAAGAAAGCACCGACTGCTTTGTCTTGTGTTATGTGGGTTTATGAACGATTATGTAGAACAATGCCAAGTTAACATGAAAAGCGAAAGAATAAAGCCAAATCCCTAACCGCCCAAACACAATGATAACGGAAACGGAACGGAAAACGGCAATTTTGACAGTTGCTGAAAATGGCTTCTATGTATATGTCCAATTAGAATCGGCTTGGATCTAGCTTGTTTTCTTTCCGACAAGCAGGAATACTCAGATCGGGCTTTGCCGTTATCATTGTGATTGGGCCATAAGCCATTTTCGAACCTTTAGTGAATAGTTAAGTCCGTTTCAGTTAGTATTTGACCACTTCTTTTCAATTACGTTTGAGAACTCTAGCGAGAAACACTTGTTTATTCAGTGGTGATAAATGCATCATAATTCAAACACATTTTCAAAAGATGGAACGCAAAAGACGTGAGAGAACTTTGTTTTTACACTCATGTTGAAAACCCAACGTGGTGAGAGGGAATGATTGCAAAAGTTCTCAAAATTCTAAAATCGCCATTAAATACCGTACTTAAACGTAACCCGGAAATACTAACGTTATATCCAGCGAAACAAAACAAGCATAGAAGCAAATCATACGATCGGAAGCTTCGAGCGAAGACAATCAGGGCTGTCCAAAAGAATCCTGAGATCTCCCGGCATGATTTGGCGTAAAAGTTTACCGCATCGTACAGTTCAGCTAATATGTATGCGAAAAGGAATTCGGTCTTGCCATGCCAGCAAACATTCCAACAGGACGCTGAAACTTGATTATCAAACCCCTTCAAGAAAGTTGTACGAACAATTACTGTTCAAGTACAATGAATGTGTTTTGATGGACGATGAAACATACGTGAAAACGGACTTTGGACAAATTCCGGGTCAAAAATGTAACCTTGCTAAACGTAATGCGTAAACGTAAGTTCAAATATGTCTTTGCAAATGAATTCGCTTGCAAGTTCATGATTTGTCAAGGTATCTGCAGTTGTGGAAGAAAAACAAAACTTTTCATCACTGAAACGACTATTAATGGACAAGTTTTCAAAACGAAGTATCTTCAGAAAATAATATTGCCATTAATTCAATCGCACAAAGGCCCTGTGATGTAGCCCGATTTTCCTTTCTATAGAGTTTTTATTTATTTTTTAAACTGAAAATATAAACTCTAATCTTCAAACTGTTTTTTTTTTTTGCAATGGCTCGACTCATTCTTGACCAGCCGCTCAAAAGAAAATATAGTCGCAGTCACTCAAACACATCTTTGGACATTCTTGTAACTTGTCCGGGATGAGCTTTGAGCCCATGACCTTCGCATGAGAGGTATGGGTGCTAACCACTACGCTGGGGTCGCTCGTCGATGCTCATAATGAATTAAGCTTAGCGTAATGTAACAAATATACAATTCATGATGTGATGTTCCCTTTTAGTTGAGCACTCGACACTGAAGAAGTCTGCATGTCGCATTCTCTAGTAGAATTTAAAGGAAGTTGCTCGCGTTTACTAGTGATAATTTTTAAAACATGTTTCAATATTTTAATTCTGTGTTTCAATATTTCAATTCGTGTCAATACAAGTGCCAAAAGGCTCTCACTTGAGATCAATAATGTTTAATCTGTACGTATAAGAATGTTTACTATTTTAACAAAATAGAAATTAATTAATAATATTTTCTGCCGATGTGATGAATTGGATTTCTTTTCAAAATAGAAAACAAAAAAGCATAAATATATAGAAATATGGAACAGACATACTGTGTGGAACCAAAATCTGCACAACTGGGTGAGTTTGTTTAATTTTCTTAATCAAGATGTTATTATTTCAAATTGTTTACTTGAAGCTGTAGGTTTTGAACATAGCAGTCGAAAAGTAAAAATCGAATTATGTGGCGGTCGTACTTCTCCAATGTGTCAGTTGTTAGCAATGTACTCCGAAAAAAAATCTTACTTTAAATTAACAATGTCTTACTTTAAATCTTTGTAAGATTCCCTTCACATTGCTCAATTCCAGGCAACGACAAAGCTAACTCGCTCGAAAAGGTGGGCGCACAGGAAGGCGATTAGTACGAAAGACAAATTTCACATGATAAATTTTACCATTTACTAGTTCAGAGTACCATTTTGAATTGGCAAACCAATTGGGACACTGGAAATCTAGGATGACTGTTACACTCATCGAAGGCGTGGTTTAAAGACCCTGTTTTTTTAAATTAGGTTAGGTTTTGACTTCGTCCGTGTGATGAGTAAACTAGTGTCCAATCATTACCAGTTAGATGCACATCTCTATCGAATTAACCTCATGGACAGCAATCATTGGCAATGCACGGATAATAACTCCGCTAGACTTTTGAATAGTTCAGAGGCCTTAAGGAAGACAACCTCATCCTATTAGAGATGTCTAGGGTAGAAATGTCTAGGGTACATGTCTAAGAGTTTAATCTGTGTGTATTTTTTTCTTTATTTATAAGTTGTGTTTGTTTTGTTACGACTTCTTTAGGAGTCTCATCATACCCCAGTGGGTCACTAGAAACAGCCGAACACAAAAAGAGAGCCCTGATCATATTGCACAACATTCTCGTGCTGGCTACAACTTGCTGATGCGCTACTAAATTCCATTTCTATGTTCCTTTGTCCAATCCATCACCAACATTTTGAATCCATATTAACCACGACAACCGCGATTAAACGGTCCTAGACCTACTAAACCTACTAAACTAGTATTAAATCAGTCATGTTATCAAACAAACAATGAAATTCTTCTTTCTGTATTAAGGCGGCTTTCCGCCTTAGGCAGGTTCACCACCAGAGGAAGGTACTTCTATTCAACATATCGCTCTCATCAAAATATGAACCGAGATCAACGGCTGACCAAAGCTGTGTTCGCCTCAGAAAAATCATACCGAGCCGAATATGGGAATGAATTGAGGACTTACAAACTATGATGGACTCACAAGTATGCCGTGACAACACATTTGATTAATTAAGCAAATAGAAAGTAACGAATCGTATTTACATACATACGGTTCTGATTAGAATTTTCTTCAATGTTCATTTCTTGTCATTGCTTCAGCTTTTTCTTATTCCATCTAGTATCTTTTTGTGTTGGTAGAACAACAGGTTACTGATCATGCAAAAATACCGCTCCCAGCTACGTACGCACACACAATTCTGAAACTCGTAATGGTGCCCTAATACCTAATCCCTGCACAAACATCTAAGCTAAGCTCCGAAATGTCACGGCACATTCGTCACTCGTAGATCCTACACGGGAAAACAATAAATACAGACAAAGATACCTGTGATGATAAATTTGCTCGGATGTCAAGCACAGGACTGAATTCGCGATATTGATTTTTTTTTCACCGTTACTTGACATACATCCTCATTACGATAAATCCAAGTTTATCCACATAGTGACTCTGTATGATGGTTGGGCTTCAATATCTGATGAAACTGTCTTCGATGTACAACTTGCAAAATTATATCCGGAAGGGTGGCCAACGAAACCATTCGTGCAGAAATAATACAAAATCGACACGCACTCGATTAAAGCAATTATGGAAACTGTCGCTAAATTGACGAGACACAAATTTAGATTCCGGCAGATTGAAAACCGCCGTGCGGTTTCGATGGCACAATTTTTAACAAACGATAATCACACATGTCCGTAGGTACCAAATCAATGGACATGATGCAAATTGAGCGGAAATGCAGTTTGACATCTCTTTTATGAGGTAATGAATTCCAAATGAGATATTTTTCATAATTATAAACGAATAGCTCAATTATTCGACCCAAAACTTTAAAGTACAAATAAGAGTTTAACCAAGGTTTACGATCTCGTAAAACCTTATCGATCAAAGTGGTTGGCAATTTAAATAGTTGCTTCTACCGATATTGTAAAATTAATTCCCCATCAATGAAGCCGATGGGGTTCATCTCATCAAACGCGTAGACGTTTAGCTTCGTTCAATTGCAAAAGCTGAACCATTTTATTCCCAATCAATCGGTGCTCGTTGATCTCTTTTCCCGATAGTTCATTCCGCATATGCATACCTTCCATTGCCTTGCAGGGGTTGCAAATAACGCAGCATAATTTTCTTACAGCATACCTCACCTTGCTCAGATAATCGGTGCAGTAGAAGAAAGGGGTGAAAATTTTTCACTCAAGTGGATATTCTTTACCATGTTTAACGGGAGACTTTTCCTCCCTTCTCATTCTCGTAAAGCGATAGCTATTACTCACTTCAGCTTCTGTTTGTTCTTCATTCCGGGCTGCAAAGCACACCCACACACATGTCACATTGTTTCATACGCACTGGTATCTATCTACCAAATAGGAAGGAAGACAGATAAGTGGGTACTAAACTGTGACTAGAGAGAAGATTGAAAGAAGATTATTTACGATTCACTGTATTCTTGATTATTACATTTGTCATGTAATGTGATCTATTTATCTAGAAAACAAAGCCAAAGAGAAAAAAATGCTTCAACAGAAGGAAACCCTACATCAACAGTTGACGTTTGTAAAAAAAATAGGCACATGAATATTTTTATTTGCATCTTGCTAATTTATGAGCATGTTTCCATACTTAATTAATTTTAAGACTCATTAGGAGAACACTAGAAATAGCTAAAATGAGATAATCTTATCACTGGATTTGTTAACCATGTTTAGCAGTTTCGTGGATGATTTCTGAATGATGCGATCAATGTAGGCCAGACGACTGCTTTTTATTTTAAGCGTAAAGTTCTGTCCAGTTAGAATCCGGAATCACTTATTGTTTTGCAACGGCACGGAAAGTGACCGCTCTAAGAATTCTTTTAAGCGGTTTGTTAACCTAGGCGCCCACTTTCTGTCGTACACGCTCGTTCAGATCAACTCTAAATAGAGTAACTTTCACTCAGTTTCGTATTTCCATGCTAAATGTCAAAAACTGAGTAACTTAAAATAAGGAAACTGAGTAAATGCTACTCAGATCGTAAAAGCGCTATACTTATTAAAATAGAGTAATTAAAATAAAGCTGTCAAAAGCAAAACACGTGGATCAGTCCGAGGTTCATTCGATACATCGGATATTGATTCAGAGACGGCTCGGAAGTTGAAAGGTAAGGAAAATGTATTTTTATGTAAGCAGAACTAAAGTATCGCTACTTTAAAGGATTTAGCAGCCACATCTCCACCGTACCACAAGATTCCCGTCGGACGATCGCCATCAAGCTGTTCAAGTGTTAACGATCAGAAAAAAATAATAATAGAAAAAAAAAATTATGGAATTAAATAATATAATAAAAACATTCCGTCGGGGCGCATCGGGTTTTAATGGTAATGCGTGGACTTCACTTAGATTGTTCAATCAGCTTAAATTAGCTCCTGAGTAGTGTTTACTCTAATTTTGACAAGTGACCTAGTTAATCAAAAATGAGTAACCCTATAGTTACTCTAATTTGAGTAGTTCCACTTTTAACAAAACTGAGTCGTTTTCTACTCAGTTTTGAGATATTACAAACAAGCGTGACTGAGTCATGTTTACTCTAATTTTGACAGGTGGCCTAGTTAATCAAAAATGAGTAACCCTCTCATTACTCTAATTAGGGTAGTTCCACTTTTAACGAAACTGAGTCGTTTTCTACTCAGTTTTGAGTAACTTCAAACGAGCGTGTATAAATTTCACGGTGTTTCGTGCAGTGAGTCAAAAGTTATTCCAGATGGAAGCCGAGAGGAGAGAACAAATTCTGCACACCCACGTTAGAAAAAAATCCCGCAATAAAAATCGCAACAACGTTGAAAATCGCCAAATCAACCGTGTATGATGTGCTCAAACCGTTCAAGGAGCGAAAGAGCGTGGATCGAGTGCCTCAAGGTAAGCGTCGTAGTGGAACATATGACCGCAAGCTGAACCAGAAGGTGATGAGAACCGTCAGAGCAAAACCTGGACTATCAGATATTGAAATCGCATAAAAATACGCTGCTGCTTGCAGTACCGTTCGAAGAATATGGTTCTTATCGAGCCAGCAAGCAACCAAACAGAACGTTGAAGCAAAGTTTCGTCACCAAAACTCGAGCTCGGAAATTGTACCAGCAGGTTTTGACGAAACACCAAGGAGGCTGCTCATCGACGATGGAACCTACGTCAAAATAGATTTTGGGCAGCTTCCTGGCCAAAAATTCTACATGGCGACGGCACGAGGAGATGTTTGCTTTAAGTTTGCTTTTATGGACAAAAAGTTTGCTTTTATGGACAAATTTGCCAAATGATGAGTTGGCAATGGATATGCAGCTGCAAAGCAAAGGCCAAAGTGATCATGACGAATAAGACGATGGAGTCGAAGCTGTACACGGAAGAATGCCTCAAAAACCGCGTACTACCTTTCATTAATACCATGAAGGTTCCGTGAAGTTTTGGCCAGATTTAGTGAGTTGCCACAACAGCCGGGAAGTCATCCAGTGGTACCGCGATAATAACGTAGAATTTCATCGATAAAAACATAAATCCACCCAACTGCCCGCAGTTGCGGCCCATCAAGAAATTTTGGGCAAAAAATAAGCGGCAGCTTAATAATAGTGGAAAAACGGCTCGGGATGCGACTCAGATGACCAAAATGTGGAACAAATGTGCCAAGGAAGTTGACTCCGGAGGTGTGCAGTGTTTGATGGGAGAAATAAAGAAGAAAGTGCGAATTTTCATTACAAACGAAGAGGAATGATTAATATTAATATTTTTTAAAGTACAGTGCATTACCTTTGTTTTGATGTATTGAACTTATGTGTACGTCAATCCGTTACCGAGATACAGATTTTATTATTCCGGGTTCTAAATGAACAAAGCCTTAGTGGATAGAAATTGGCAAAATACCAAATAATAAGCAAGGATATGGGATGCGTAACTGCGGAACTACCCAGCCGCCATTGAAAAATCAACTCAATGCTTGAAAAGATATAGCCACACTTAGAAGTTATAGAAGTTAATTGAAGTTTTATTGTGTGAAGGAAAAAAAGCAATAATGTAAAATTAAGTGTTCTCAAACAGTAACAGACTCAATTCGACGAAAGGTGTGTTTGATTTTATTGATTTTCTCGTTTCTTTTGACTGATTGTTATGTCCCAAAAGCCGCTCTCATATGTCGGTCTCTCTATACCGAAATTTACAGGTCCTTTTGGTAGTGTGCAGACATATGAATTAATCTTAGCTAATGCGCGCATTAAAAAGCCACTATTTTCGCATGGATGGAACAAGATATTTTGACAAATCAAATTGCATTTTATTCATTAAGAAATTAGAGACTTCACAAAAATACTTCTACTCTCTGCCGCGCTACCTTGCGGCAGTTAGCCAGATCATTTAATGAAGGCAGCAACTTCTGGGAGGCATGTAGATTGTAGTATTGTAGTACCATTCACGTCCTCATGCAGTTGCCAACGCAAGTTTGTCAAGTTAAAGTAACCCAGAGCCATAACAATATCTGCTGATGATGTTAAATTTGTTTCCAGGGGCACTGCGTAGGTGCAAGCAGAATAATGGTCAACACATGAGTTTGGGGGAAGGTAAATAGCGATAATGTAAAAAGACCTGCATAGCAATCTTACACAGACTGCGATTTGCTCGAGATGGTCGCAATTCAACAGTGGAACAACTTCACAGTTAAGGTGAGATTTAACAGCGATAAGCACTTCTTCACCACGAGAATGCCGACTAGACAATGCACTACGATCACAACGGTAAAACATATAGTCAGGCGAAATTTCCGCATTATCAATATATGCCCCAAGCCAAGTGTCGGTGAAGATTATTATATCGTAGTCACAGCTGGAAAGAAGCAATCGTAATTGAACAATTTTGGTACGAATGCCTCTTACATTCTGGTAGTACACAGAAATTAAGTGTTCAGAAGATAGTCTTTGCATCCCTAGAGCGACTTTTCAGATACAATAGTGTTCATACTGATTGTGTACTTGCCTGCGACGACGGTTTGGAAGACCCCTTCACCACACTCTTACCCAGGACCGGGATGACTGTTGAACGCTGGCTGGAATGGAACGATTGGGGTGAGGGCTTCCGTGTGACTAGCAGGCGTGCATCCCGGGTGCTGAACGAAAAATTCCGATGACGACGAAGCCTGGTGTTGATAACATTGCATGAGCTATTGGATTGGACATCATCAGAGCGAATGAGTTGCGTGTACTAGCACAGGTTGAAGGTTGAGAGCACAGGTTGAAAGCCCTTTTCACCAGACCCAAACAAAGGACCGAGCGCAGGCTGGATGGTCTGGCTTGTGATGGGTGGCTCCGGGGCTTCCATAGTGCTGAGTTCTGTTCGTCCCGGGTGCGAAGATGAAACGTGATGTTTTACTGCGAGTTCGGAGGACCTACAGCTAATCCGTTTTTTTTTTTGGTTTGGCTCAAACAGTCATACCAAAATCCCCGAAGTCCTGTACCATGGGTCGCCAACCACACTCGATACTGTTTTGCATACGGTTACTTTGAACGACACGAACGAAAGATCTTCGATCTGCTGGAACGAGTTTAGTAACTTTAACCAGGGTTGGTTGTGCATTAGAGATGTCCATAACGTACTTCTTAACTTAGCTTCATTTTGATCTGGCTCAAACAGGATGACGTATAAAGACTCAACATCGTTAGAGGGCTGAGAACCGTTAGCTAATCTCAATGGTCAATTGACGTTCAGATTCATTAATGTTGGTTCCGCTGGTAATATTTCCATTGTTACGCGGTGACACCGTCCTGTTGCCACTGTTCAGATTTTTTGAGGGACATGTAAAAACAGCTGGTGTCGAGATATCGATTCGTGGTATTACTATTCTTAAGCTTTCTGGGTCAGCTGAACGTGCACACGTTTGTTGGATCCAACAACAAATTTGTCCGGAATATGTACAATAGAATTGTTGATTTCGTCCAAGACTTCAAAATAAGAAGTCTCTTCGCAGTACCTAGATCGGTTGATTGAATCGTTCACGGTATCATTCAAAGTTAGCTCGTCGATTCTTCGATGAAAGTTTGTTTGATCGGAAGGATTCGCTGACTTGGAATTCAGCTGAGATCCATAGAGTGTTGTATTGACCTTGCGAAGGTTTTCGCCATAGTTTCCAAGTCGAGTGTCCATTGAATTGGTACGAAACAGGAGTAAGGGTTTCATCATCGTCTTTTCACGGTCGTAGACTGCTGGATGGATATTCAAGCGAAAAGATTCGCGAAACTAGAGCAGTCCAGGTTTCCCCATCCAAGCCGAGTAGTGTGATTTGGTCATCCCTGTGCAGGTGAAATGAAAACCCAAACCACATGATCTACTACAAGCGACTGTTCGAACAAATTTTACATGATTCCATAACTGGTATTTTCACGGAATTTTACCAATTGTTACAATGTTACGGTTCGCGCAATGTTACGGTTCATATGATTTTTGAATCGCCTACGGATATGCAACTTCGTAAGTTTGAAAGCTCTGCAAAATAACGAGCAGTTTCACTTTTTTGGTGGTAGGTGGCAATTCGGATCAAAACGAGTGAGGTTTCGTACACAAAGAAAACGTAAACTAAAGCCAAACGTTCAGCTGTTGAGATTTCTGTAAAATTTTACAGATTTCTGTAAAATAATCTGAGTGTGTTGGTGTACTTTTTGACAAAGTTGGTATTTATATAAGGGATGTAAAGCCCCATGTACCTTTATTATTCGAAGCCAATGTGGCCTAACGTGAATTTCGCGATTATGTCCCTAACATAACAACCCTCTGTTGTTTTTAATCCTGCGTCTTATGTGTGTATATGTAATTTTAAGAAATCATTTCGTTTCTTAAAAGTAAATACTAATTCATAAATTAAGGAAAAAATATATTTGTTTGGGTTTGAAGATCGATTTTTGTCCAAAACTATGAATTATAGTGCACTACATTTATTCAAGAGGCTTGAAATATTATTATTATTAAAAAAAATGGTCTACACAATTTTTAATTCTTAAAAAAGAGAGAGATTTAAACATTTGCGGAAAAAATTAGAGGACATGAAACAAATTGATGGACATTCGTTTTGTTATCAATAGATACTTCAAATATTTCTCTAGTGAACAAATATCCACTCTCAAAGCTCTTATGTTGATATAAAAAAAAAATGAACATGTTTAAGTATAGCGTTTGAACATTTTTGCTTGTATTAATATTAATTGCCTAATTCGCGTAGACCATTGATTGTACATATTTACTCAATCAAATAACGATCATTCTAAATTGAGTGATTCATATCTTGTTTTCATTGAGAACTTGTTACCTTTAAATAGTACTAGTTAGATCTGATTATTTTCTTGATCTGTTCAATGCTAGGATTTGAATAAAGAGACAAAACTGGATCATGAAAAAATAAAACTTTTTATTGTAACCTTTCTTATCCGTACTTTCTATTGAGCTCAACATGCTAGAAAAATGTCATCTCTTTTTTTCCTGTCTGAATACACAACAGAAGGAAGACGCATCGAAATTTGATAAACAGAATTTATTGTGTTGCCAGTTGGCAAATAGCTATATGCCTAACGTCTTTGCATTGTGTATGTAGGATACATGAGGCAGCAATAATTTTATCTGACATTCCTCATGCGAATCAAATAGTGCGAATTATTGTAGCGATACACGCATAAACATCAAACTATCAAATTCCCCAGTCGGTATTACTGCTTTGCTGCAGCTAAAATGCATAGTTCAAGATATTTTATTGTGAATTTTGGTACATCGATTACGAGAGAACGAAAAGATTGCTCGCTCCTATCCATGGCATTCCTAGGAAAGCTAGACTGAATTATTTGATAAATGTGATTTGACGAACCGGCTCGTCAGTGTATTATTCTGTGCGTTTGTTTCATTGGTTCCAATATATTTGATATTCAAACTAGAATCAACTGAGTTGGAATCGAAAGCTACATATTCTCTCTTGTGATTTATTATTGATAAAACCAACATCAGACAAGAAACATTACTTCAGTAACTTAGCTTGACCATCCCCAAGGCTCAGCGTATTAAGTAATCTGATATTCATTAATTTTGCCATGCTGCCAAAGGCTAATCGGAAACTCATCACCCAACACAGGTGTTGCCGGATAAATTGTACACACAATTCATAGGTATCATCTGTCTTGAATTATGAACAAGTCATTATCACATTCGTCTCCCACAATAATAAAGAAAGGATCCGTACATTTTCAGAGTTTCAATGTAAATGTGCGCTGTAGAACGTCATCGAATTTAATACGCACATCTCACGTCAGATACTGCAACCATTATAGATTGATTATACAATTGTTGTTTCGTTTCACTTTTTCAAACGAGTTTTCCACTGAACCTAAAGCATTGCGCTTTCAATGCAAAGGTAAGTATTTTTAATTCAAATGATGCTCAAATGCCATACATTTAAAAAGAACAACTAAAATTCTTCTGTTTGTAAGGATTAGGCAATCTGACTCACTCCTTAGGCAAGATGCACCTGATGATGTTTTATTTTATGATTAAATTATTCAAATAATTAAATTGTTTTCTCCCATTCCGACCCAGAAGTGCTTGGTAAAAGTTAGACGTATCGCTGCTCAACACTGCCCACGACGTTATGCGTTGAGAATACACTGTTTGCCTCAGCTGTTCCTTCACGTTAACAAGGCGCTTATAGTACAAAGCTACAGAGAAGCACGAGAAAATGCTTTCATTTTCAAAAGTTTATTTTCTACACTTCACTCACACCTGTTTAATTCTCGCAATTCACACTTGCAAATAGGTTGACCATTCGCAACTACGGTCTTTCGTAGTGAACCGTTTAATTTTCTAAACATGGCAATATATGCATCGATTTCGAATGCATGTTATGGAACGAGATGAAACTTTGTCATGTCAAGGGTTTCACACAAGAACGCGAAAAACAAATTTGCATGTGTTAATTAAACATATTCTGTTCGTGTCGACTCTGTTATTTTACCAAAGCCGATGATCTCAGTTTTCTTCTCGCAATGAAAACTGTCAACTGGCATACAAGCGTCCAAAGATCCATACTCAAATAGTGACATTATGAATGAATCATTGCAAGCTAAGCACGTGCCGCAAGTTATAAATGAATCTATCATCAACAATAAACATTTGAGAAAAGTTCAAAACTCGCTGTAAAAGGTCAGCTGTAGGTGTTTTAAAATAGTTACTGCTTGTTGATCGAAGAACAATCGGACCCGGAAAAACTTTATTGTAATAAGGCAGGATTTATGAACTAACCCTAAGGGAAGAGGAAAAACAAAGATTTAAATGTTGAACCCTGTTCCTAGAGTAACAAGGTTTAACATTTTAACATAAAGAGCTAACAAAGTAACAAACAAAATGAAAAGAATAGTATCACTTGAAAATGCAAAAGCTTCATTTAGTTTATCGTCTGTAGAGTAGGAGAAATCCTAATCAAATTGACCCGTTGTACCACTAATAGGAATTTAAAATTTATAGGAAACAAATGTTATAGCAGGGTAGCTGGTAAACGTGTTGGTTTTCCGAACTAGACAAGATTTCGATTCTCGATATACATACAACCAAGAATTCATTCAAGAGTCAGTCAAAAGGGATTTTTTTTTATTATCGTACAGATTGGGTAGGGTTCGTGGATATATGAACAAAAATAATATTTAAAAAAATCAGGGTTGCCAGTTTTCCTGGAAAACGCCAATTGAAGTTTTCAGATTTTCCCGAACATCCCTAACTTCGAAAATAATTACTCAAGAACGATTCATCGTAGAATAATTATTTTCTCTCCGAACTATAATGAAATTTTGTCGAAAAATTGGAGAAACTATAATTTAAAATAAAACCCTAATTTTTTAGGAGACTAGTGACGAGTCCATAGTTTTTCGAGCGTCACTAAATATCAAAAAAAAAACCATTGCAAAAATCTCACCAATGTAAGCTTATGAATTAATAAACAAGAAAATATTTTTTTGACTCAGAAAATTGTTTTTCCGGCTTTTCTAAGCCATTTTACTTCACTGTGGAAAATTTTGTAGGAAAACTGGCAAGCGTGAATTTTTAATATTGTTTTTTGTTCATATATCCATGAACCCTACGCGTGAACAAAGTTTCGTAATAAAAAAATCCCCATTTTTGTTTGAAAACGAGTGAGAGGCCCATAGTTTTTCGAGCATTTCTCAAAAAAAAATGAAAAACCATCGCCAAAATTTCACCAATGTTAGCTTATTTATTTATTATGTCATCTTCGATGTAAAAATCGTACAGACTACTCTAATTTCTAATATTCTTAATACTATTTCTGAATGTGCTTCTGCTGGTCATGAAATCGAAATGTTCATTAACGTTGTTAAACGCTCGCAGGCAAGCGTCGAGTGGGTTGTTGAAACCATAACTAGTCCGATGTGCAGGTACGGCGAAGAGTTGAGAGCTCCTCAATTGCCTCGGAGGAACATACAGGGGAACGTCCTGGAGTAGTTCTGGACAATCGATATTGCCACGTAGTAAGTCGAATACAACAAGATTCTGAATGTGAGTGCGCTTAGCAGATAAGGTTTCCAGTCCTATCAACATGCACCGTGCGGTGTAGTCGGGTAAAGCTGAAGGGTAATTCCAAGGGAGATTGCGGAGTGCAAAGCGTATGAATGACTTTTGAATTCTTTCGACTCTGTTGATCATTGATGCATGATGAGGTGTCCTGACGGCTGCTGCATATTCAATGATGCTACGGTCCAAGGTGAATTAATAAACAAAAAAATGTGTTTTTCAAAATTTTTCATGACTC
The DNA here is from genome assembly GCA_034211315.2 of Aedes japonicus. NCBI lineage: Eukaryota > Metazoa > Arthropoda > Insecta > Diptera > Culicidae > Aedes > Aedes japonicus. Next base: position 92,350 of record JASCZW010001216.1, read on the forward strand.
AAAAAAAGGTTTTTCTCTGGCTTTTCCTTCACTGTGGAAATTTTGGTAGCGATTTTTTTTAAAATTATATTTATCAATATTTTTGAGAAATTTTCATTATAGTTGGAGGAATACAAATTGTTCTACGATGAATCGTTCTTGTGTAATGATTTTTTTAAGTTAGTGATGTTTGAAAAAACCTGAAACTTCAATTCTCGTTCGCCAGGAATAATGGCAACCCCGATTTTTTTAATATTGTGCTTTTCATATATCCATGAGCCCTACACGAGGACAAAGATTCTGAGAAATTTATGAGACCCTTCGGCCCAAACCTGTACGATAATTTAAAAAATCCTTGAAAGAGACGTTTTCTTCGCGACACATAATTTTACATGGATTCATTGATTACGTACCTTGATGTAAATCAAATTCGAATTACATTTCGTGTAAATTCAACCATTTCTAAGTAAGTAGTTGAATGTCTTTCCGGGGGAGAAATTCGTTTGGCTACCTTGGAGCGTATTATTGTGCTTGCTGCTTCAAAGAACACCAACTTGAGCGGCAGGCAAAGTCCTATAGGGCGTATAAAGCCAAGTAGGAACGAAGAAAAAGGTAACATATGAAAAATGGTGAATAAACTGAAATGTTTAAAACACGAACAAATTGTTCAATTTATGAAAAAAAAAAAAGGAAGGAAATTATATGTTCACAAATGACGTTACGCTATAATGTTTAATTTTTTTCTACTCATTTCTGTAATTTTGCAACTGATTAGAGTTTACTAGCAAATTGGTTCAACCTGATCATAGGAGGATACATTGATAAATCATATATATTTAAGAAGAATAGAAATATTTGCGATCAACGTGTCATGATGGTTGCATGCATGCTTCTTGAATGGGTTCGTTCACGGAGAGGCATCCGTTAACAAGCTGTAACAAAAAAAAAAAGAAAAAAATGCATTGTTGAGAGATATAAAGGGAATTCATCCACCTTCTCGGTTAAGCGTTGTCGAGTGTCATGTTTACTGGAAAGCGGCAAAACTAAACCTCATGAAATGTACGCATTCTTCATAATGTTCTCTTTATCATAATAAAATCGAACCTGATAATGTCTACTCAACCAGCATGTTTTGGATATAAAGAAATGGAATATACAGTATGAGGCTGAACAATTTCAACTTCTTTTTGCAACTTGTTACTCAAAATACTATTCCACTGTACATTCTGATGTATCAATGTATGAAATCGGAAATATAAGTTATGCTACAAGCACTCCCATAAAGGTTTGTAGTCTTATATAATTTTATTTCAAATCATGTTTTTATTATTAAGAATGTAATTTTATAGAAACTAACGGATTGATTTACATACATGCTTTAAACACCGTCTCTTTCATTTCCATTATTGTCCTTTTTTTTTCTCATGAAAAAGTTACTCAATTTTTGAAAAAGGTGGATCTACTAAATTTTTAAGTAACTTTTCCGTGAGAAAAAAGAGGGGCCAATACAATACAAATGAAAAAGAGGGTGTTTCGAGCGTGTAGGCAACCCAACGCTTTTCTAGAATATCGGGCATAGTAGGCGTTGTTCACAAATGCTGCAAGGTCATATTCTACTGCTGACCCAGAAAACTTGCCGCTGGCACATGACATTTGTATACGCACATGCACACCAGGTGCAAGGCATCAAAATAAAACTATCTCCCAAAAGACACTGAAGCATCGAAAAAAAAAATCTAATCCATTTCTCGATGGCCAGTAGCAGACAAGTTGAAAAACCTACACAGATGGGGTCAATATGTGTATTCATAAACTGTAAATGTTTCTGTTTCAAAAAAGGGAACGAGCGCGCTTCTATCGCATACATCAATATTTAATCGTTCTCTCGAACATGTTTCCGGGTGATTTATGGTCCAAGAAAATTTTGTTGTTGATTTTATTAGCTTAATTTTCGGCTTTTATTTCAGCTCAATGTATTTTCGTTGACGCCCGTGTTTGAAAGCGCGTTTTCCTTACAATGTCAACAGAATTGTGTTTTCATCTTTAGTGCAATGTTTTATTAAGCTACTTTTGAGGTATCATAGAACTCAATAACGAAAATTCAACTTCAGCTACGCGCCACCACCAGCTACTATCGGTAACGGTTTTATTGCCACCATCGTGTGGAGCTCCACGGGGTTGTTGCGGATGTGAAACAGATTATTTCGCACTCCATTAAATTAACATTATCCGGTGCTGCCGTCTGAACGCCATCAACAGGTATTCGATTTCGCCGATGGCAAAAACGCAACTCTTCCAGAATTGCTCATCGTATGGTCGGTGGGAAGATGTAATAGGTGCACCGGATGTCCGCTCTCATTTGCCAACCGTTGCCGGACTACCCACATGTCAATTGCAGTTACAGTATGCGTGCTTACGTCTCCGTAGATTCTCACACGGGAGAATATGTACAAAAGTGCTCATAACCACTAATAGCGGGAAGACCGGCTCATCTGCTGTGCGTACACTAAGTTTGTATCCACTCATTTGAAGTTAGTGAATGGATCTCCGAGCAGGACCGAATACTTTGATACCAGGCCTTGGTATTCAAGAGCTCAGATTAAGAGGTAAAATACCTGAGGATAATACCATAAAATTGTTCCTACAATGTTATGCGCATACCAAATTAAGGTAAGACAATAACATAATAGTACCTTTTATAATATATAAAAAATAGTACCTCTCTGCTATTCCTAGGTATTAAAAATAACCAGTTTTGTTATTCGAGAGATATTTTGCGTACGCTTCTTTGGTATTTTGTTTAGGTATTTTACCTCTTAATCTGAGCTTTTCAATACCAAGGCCAGTTATCAAGATCAAAATTTGGTATTTTCTCCTGCTAGGATATGCATATGAGTACCTAATTTTAAACTTGTAGGAGTTATTCATGGTTAGGGCCTAAAGTCCAATTGTCTAAAATAATGTAGTAATTCGTGGCCAAGACCTAAAATCCAACTTTAAATGGCAATTTCTCATGAATTATTATGAATTACTCGAGAACTTACAAACTTCTTCCTAGTACATCAACTCCATGCAAAAGAATAAAGTGGACTCTCACATTTACCTCAATTTGTGGCAGTGACCTTTAAAATATTCTCAGCTTACTACAGCTGAGATGTGTCTCCGTCATTTGAACACGGCTGGTTTAAAGTATATTTTTATTTATATTTAATAAGGTGATAAAATAATTATGATCAACAAAAATATAATAAATAGCTAATAGAGAAAACTTATATAATTCAAAAGTGGATTTAGAATGAATAACTGTTAGTCATTTATTTATGAGAGAGTCGTCAGAGATGAGCCAATAAAGAAAACGAATCTGTTCCTTCTAGTCCTAAAATCAGAGTACGAAATCAAACTCCATGGATTGTGCTATTTTCAAAACATCCGTCCACTTTTGAGAGATAATTTCCCACGTGAAACCATAATCGACAGAACACTATGCCTCGGTTTGGCACTATTATGTCTTATGTGAAAGCATTGCAACATCATTGAGTTCTTCCAATGAGTTATTTTATGGCAATTTCTGTAGAGACTTCATGCACTTACCGGTCGTGGTCTGCCGACTATTTGAAAATGTGCAAATAAATAGCAAAAGCCCACACCAACTGCCATTGTTTGGTGCTTAAACGATATAACGAGCGAGATCCTGCGGTTTCATCCTCCATTAGTCGCGTATTTCCGGTCATATGTGTTGGCTGTGCCTAGTGCTGCAATATTTTAAACCAACACATACGCTTGCAACAGGTGGAAAAGCATGCTAATGTCTACGATATATTTAACTCGATCTATCACTGGCACAGCGGGTACATTCATAGTAAATATTTAACAACTTTTAAACCAAAAATGATGATGGATTCGCATAGGGTAGATAAGAAAAAAGTTGGGTGATTTGAAAATTATTAATGTTATTAATTAGAAAATAAAATTGAGCTATTTCCTTTATTATTATCTTCATTATCTTTATTTGGAGCAGGGAAAAGCCCGTTTGAGTAGACCTGCAGCTGTGAGCTCTTTCTCAAATGGGCGCAAAAAACCTCCTCTTCTTTTCGTTTCAACAGACTGTTACATAGTTTCCAAATGATACAATGATTGCTTAAATCTACTTAACGAACTATACATAATAATAAACTACCTTGAACTAAAAAAATTCTAACGTGTGTTGTTATGTGGAGGTGCGAGTACTTTGTAATATCTTTTTCGAAGAGTGGAACGAGGAATATTGAAGTCTAATTCGTTGGAACAGCGGTTGAAGGATCGACACATACTTGCAAATGGTTCGTTATGCCCGTAATTTGTTCGAGCCCCATGCAGAAAAAGGAACGAAGACGAACGAAGTTGACGATAGGGAATATTTATGTTTAGACGCGACAACAGTTAAGGATAATCAATTTTCGATTGGAGAAGGTCAGAAACAAAGAGCGTTTTTGAAACATCACGACGTATGCTCAGTAACTCTAGACCTATAAGTCGTAGCTAGGCAGATTGATTGGATCATTCCATGGAAGGTGTCTTAAATCGAAACGCAGAAAGTTGCGCTGAATTGCCTCGATTAATAATATGCTATTCTGATAGTACGGCGCCCAAACGATAGACGAATATTCTAATATTGACCTCACTAACGAACAGTACAGTGATTTTAAACATTGAATGTCTTTGAAGTTTTTTGCAATGCGAAATATGAAACCAAGTGTCTTAGAGGTTTTGGAGGTTATAAAAGCGACATGTGCCCTAAACGTCAATTTGGTGTCTAACAACACACCTAGATCCTTAACAACAGATTCTATCTTAAGAATTGTAGATCCAACCTTATAGTCAAAGTCAACTGAACTGCGTTTGCGAGAAAATGAGATAACGGAGCATTTACCAGCGTTGAGATCCATACGATTCGTTTCACACCACTCGGTGAATATATCAAGCTGAGATTGTAAAAATGAAGCGTCTTGAATATCATTGACAGTCCAATACAGTTTAAAATCATCGGCAAAAGAAAGTTTGAAGGATCCAAGTAACAGATTAACATCATTGAGATACACTAGAAATATTAACGGCCCTAGGTGGCTACCTTGTGGTACTCCTGATGGAACAAGAAAGTAAGGTGAAATTGAATCCCCCAATTTGATAGCCATTTCACGGCCACTCAAGTAGGATTGAAGCCAATCGAGGAAAGATCCAGAGAAACCGAGACTTCGCAATAGTAATCCAATGGTTGATTTTATCGAATGCCGCCGAGAAATCCGTATAGATCGAATCGATTTGTTCCCCTTTCTGTAAAGCTTTAGCGATGAAAGATGTGTAAACAACCAAATTGGTACTTGTTGCCCGTTTCGGCATGAAACCATGTTGATGTTCAGAGATGTAATGGTGGCAGTTGTGTCATAAATAGCTGTAAACCACTTTTTCAAATAACTTCGAAACGGCACACAGAGCAGCTATTCCACGATAATTGCTGACCTCACGTTTGTTTCCTTTTTTGAATACAGGAAAGACATATGATTTTTTCCATTGTTTTGGGAATAATCCGACTTGCAACAATAAATTGAAGAGACGGGATAGAGGTATAGATAGACTATTGCAGCATTTCTTCAAAACAATTGCAGGGATTCCGTCAGGCCCTGGACTAGTTGATGCTTTGAAGGAGGAACTGACTTTTACCACAGTTTCAGGATCGACGATTGGGTGATCATCAACTGGAGGATGAACTGGAACATTGGTTGCAGCTTTGTGAACTTGTTCATCATCCAAAGACTCTTGCATGAACACGCTAGAAAATTGATGCTCCAGATTGATGAATTCGAACCAGTCGATGTTTGATAGAAACTATTCATAATAGTGTAATCACCATTCTTGAAGTCGTAATAGAGTTTTTCCACTGGAACCATAAATACGCAGGGTGAGATAGCGCTTATTTCGATTAATAGAGGTGGATGATGAATTGATTGTTTCACAAGAGAAGACGGAGCCTCCATCAATGAAAAATGCACATCTCCTTCGATACTACCAAAACAAAGGTCAAGCATCCGGCTATTGTTATTTTCTACGAAGTTCAGTTGAGAAGAACGCGCCAAACTATAGCTGTCGATAAGCATGGCAGTCGTTGCGCTAATCTAAGAATGTGTAACGTCAGGATAGAGATAATTTGATGGACTGAGCTTCCATTTAATGCCGGGTAGGTTGAAGTCGCCAAGAATCAATAAACTGTCCCTTGTTTTCATTTGACTGGTGATGTGATTAAGTGAATTAATGTGCTGATCTATTACATTCATGTCTTGAGTACTATCGGGAGGAATATAAAGAACACAAATGAAGAGTGTGGGTGATTGAAAACTGACAGCCACCCAAACTTGTTTGACGGCTTCTGAACCTGTCCTAATTTGTCCGATATTTGTTATGTGCAGTCGATCTGACGTTTCTTCAAAGGCCTAGTATAACGGCGGTAAGCTCCAACATGGATGAACTTTTAATAACATCCCTATTTGATGTATAGGGTTATGAGATGTAATGTCAGCCTAACCCCTTCACTTGGCATATGTACCAAATACCTCATAACTACGGCTAAATGGTAATCGTATGGTTACAATATATTTAATTGCCAATCTATGAGAAAACAAATATTCGGGTAGTAAACATCCAAACCGGCACATGAAGCTGTATTCCGTGGCCAAAAAAAGTGTAAGGCTCTTGTAAGACCGTGTTTTAACGAAACACAAGGGCTGCACTTTGATCGATGAGGAAACATACGTCAAATTCGATTTTATGTGCCGGGAAGATTCAAGTTCGTATTTGCCGATAAGTTCGCTAAGAAAGCCATGAATTGGCAAGCGATTCGACGGTTGTGACCTGACAACGGAACCATTCGTCACATCTTCGACGATGACATCCCAAGTTTACATCGAAAAATGCCTGAAAAAGCGTGTATTGCCGCTCATCCGCAAGCATTTGGGAAAGTCATCTTTTGGCCCGATTTGGCCAGCTGCCACAACTCCAGTGTGGTTCTGGAGTGAAATGATGCCAACAAGATCGATTATGGACCGAAGCTAAAGAATCCTCAGAATTGCTCGGAATTTAGACCAATCATAAATACTTGGCAATTTCAAAGCAACGACTTCGACGAAGCAGCGGGGCAGTCAAAGACATCCAGCAGATGGGGGCAAAATGGAACGAATGCGCTGATTTCTTGTCCGTTTGTCTGACTGTATCTCGGCGCTGATGGCGCCATCAAGAGCAAGAATCGAGACATCGTTGTAACTGGAGAAAGGGAACCATCTAATGTTGTAAATTTAAAAAGTTTTAATAAAAACACTGTAAAGCAGCCATTAATGGACTTTTTAAACTTATTGAATCACGAATTACAGGTCATTCTGTGCGTACCCATTTGCTTTTAGTCGGCGTTTAAACTTGCCCTGAATTTGTCCTCGCATAACGTTCAAAATTTGATGCGGGAAAACATCCTTCGGCAATATAGCGGGGTACAAACTGGAATATCTAAAATTTTAAGCGTCACAAAAATAGTCAGCTTTTGAACTGATAAATTCATCGTTAAAATTGCTTTGATTTTGCATCAATCGATTGGATTTTTTTCTACACATCTTCCGAAACATTCAATTAACATTATTCTTGATAATAAACATTTGAAAAGAACACCAATAAGAGGTCGTGTTTTAAAATTGGTTGCTCCCTTAGCTCAGTCGGTAAAGGCGCAGCTACGAAGCAACACCATGCTGGAGGTGGCTGGGGTCTACTCCCGGTCTGGTCTAGGAACTTTTCGTTAAGAAAAAATTCTCGACTCCCTGGGCATAGGGTATGATTGTACTTGCCACACAATCATACTAATGCAAAAATGGTACCTGGCATCAAAAGCTCTCAATTAATAACTGTGGAAGTGCATTTATAACCCAGACAACCACAAGTCGTATAACAGTGTCCAAATAGTATCGTATATTCCTGTATTTTTAGTCAAAATCGCAATTAATTGTGGCCTTCATCGTATTATGTTTAAGTTAAATCGTAAAGAGTGCAAATTTTCGACTTCTATGCGATGTGTCATTTATTCATCGTATTGCGCCACAAACAAAATCGGATATACATCGCTAAACTTTTTAAATCGAATTTGTTATTACATATTCAATCGCATACGATATCAAATCAACTCGTTTAGGAAAACAATGGAATATGCACGCATATGGCCTCCACTTTTGCACGTATAAGCCATATTTTTGCATTCTATACGATTTGCTTACTTACATATATGTTTGTATATCATAAAAACAACTTTCAATATACGTGCATTTCGGTTGTCTGGGATGTTCATACAGTTGATGGCCAAGCAGCGGATGGCAAGACAGCCAGTTACGGAGCCAGTGAAGTTCAGCCGAGAAGGATTGTCCAAGAAGTCAGTCCGAGAAGGATTGAATTCAGTTGCTGACCTAGTCACCATTTAAAATGCATCCTTTCCAGGACGACTAACTCTAATTTTTCCGGATGGATTTTGAGTTTGTTGGATTTCTCTAACTTGTCGTACATTTTCTTGTCAATTGGCAGCTAGCCAAAATTGCTGTCCGGTGTGAACCAGCTGGCACCCAGCATCCTAACAACTAGATGCGGTCGGTAGTGCGCAGTGACGAGTAATTAAATGTTATACTCGATCGCAAACCATTTAAAATCTCTGCTTTTAAGGACGACAAATTTAAGTTTCCTAGATAAAGCGTTCGTTCGATTGGAAATTCGCTTGCAACAGAATATTTGTTCAATGTTATTGATGTCAAATCTTTCTACGAATCTTTTGAACTACGCAATAAACATTTTTCTAGCTAGTCTTTTGAAAAGAACACATAAAAGGTCTTGCCTAACAGTCTAAGACTGATAAGGTTTAAATTCGGCCTTGGACATGGTCAACATGGTCGCGAGACGAGAAGATGTTTTGAACCCCGTATGGATAATTCCTGTGTAAGCCAGTAGCTCTTGTCCGCATACCACATACCGGATACCTTGGACTTGATAGGCATCGTTTTACAAACACCTCAATATGCGTTAGCAATGTCAAGCGTCCCTAACGTAAATACATCTAAACGCAAAATCCTTTAATGTATTTTTTATTCCGTTGAAATAAACCACCCCCACAATAAACCACACACACCTGCCCACCCTTGTGAGTGACTCCCACATCATCCTTATTTATGGCTTAAACCGGTCGGCAAACTTAATGTTTTAACGAATTTTAATATGTTGAAATAAACCACCCACACTTGTGAGTAGCCCCAACAGCATCCTTCCAGTTGGTTTAAATCTTTCCTAAAACTCGATGTATTAACATATTTTTGAGTTGAGTTGAGGTTTATGTGTGTTGATTTTATCAGGTGCGCAAAAGTTTTCAAAATGGTGAAAATTTTTTGTACGAGTACTATGAGAATCTGTCGCATCGTGCCATCGGAAAAAAAAGTTGGGAATCGCGAATTCAACGGTGTCTGCTCCGGAACAACAGCCGTCAGGTCAACGAGAACGATCACAAACGCATGCTTGGGCCCTTTAAAGAGAAACCAAACGCCTCAGTTCAAGATGCGGCTAAAAAGTTACATATGAGCAAGACTTTCGAGCAGAATACCAAAACTCGACCTGGGCTACATACGTTTAAGGTTCAGAAGTCCAAAAACCGTGACGAGAAACAGAATGCGGTCGCAAAAAACTGTGCCTGGAAGTTGTACGATCAGAAGTTAACGAAACCACACTGATGCATACTGGATGATGAGCTATATGTGAAGGCGGATTCCAGGAAACCTGTATGTGACTGCCAAGGATAAGTGTGATGTTCCCGAGCACCACCAGACACAGAAGATGTTGAAGTTCACCAAGAAGTTCTTAATTTGGCAAGCTATTTCTACTTGTGGAAAGCGGAGTACACCTTTCGTTACCGTAAGCACCATGAAAGGACAGATGTATTTGGAAGAGTGTCTCCAAAAGCAGTTTCTCCCTCTCCTGAAGGCTCACGACGGTCTGAAGATCTCCTAATCGGATTTGAAATCATGCCACGACACGAAGGACGCGCTAGAGTAGAATGATGTCGATTTCGTGCCGAAAGATCTGAACCCCCCAAACAATCCACCCAATAGAAAAATCCTAGGCCATTACGAAGGTGCACCTTCTAAACCTAAAATAAAACCTAATTCTAAAATAAATGAAGAATCGTGGATTAGTATGCAAAAAACTGTCGATTCTGAGTTCGTGCAGAACCTTATGGCTGGGGCTAAAGTCAAGGTTCACCCATTCGGATATAAATGCGAAATACATAAATTAATGATGCCTAAACTAATTTTAATTTTTTTTTTTTACCTCCTGAAGATTTGGTGATAGCATAGCTTAGCTTGACTGACTGCACGTATCAATGGTTGCTACCCCGTGATTGATCAGAATCAGTGACATTGCATAATGCATCAACTGAATGGGGCTGGGAGTAACCCACCATTCTCACTGTACACGTTTCAGTGACACAATTTCTATAATAATCAATAACGGCGCTGGCCACGTCCTTGCAATCAGGTGGGAATAGGGAAAGAAAGTTAGTGTGACCTTTGCTGATAAGGGACCGTGTTTACCTCTGCATCTCAACAAAGGTCACAGGAAGGAGGTTTTTCTATGTTGGCTCAATGGATCAGGATTCACCTTAATATGTGATTTGATCATATAATAAAGTTCAGGGGACAAAATGGATAACAAAATGTTTTGCTTCGCGTTTTTGAGATCACTTACCACCTCTCAATTGTCTTAAAATCCTTTTTGGGGCTGACTGGTTGGCGTTCTGCTTCTTCCGAGGCCAACTGACGCCTATCCAAACCCACCATGCTTGCCCCATATGGCATTGCAGGTGAACGAAAATAGCATCATATCTCGAACTTAACTGCTCCAACCCATCAACATCGTTGCTACCTTTTAGTTTTCTTCAGAATATCCACCTGTTTGATCAAATCAAATTTTCTCCATCGTAGCCATTCTTGGCTCAACCGGCTTGCACTTGCCTACCAAACTACCAAACTCAACTTTTATTCATATAGGGTCTGCCGGGTTTTAAACATGTGCTTCTACATTTCACATTCGTATACATGCCGCGCTACACCGAATCTTCATGGTGGCCAAAAAGTATGCATTGTAAATAATTGCTAGTACATCACACTTGCCGCCACTTTCTTTTTTTTCTTGTTTTACGCCACCATATATATATATATATATTTTTTTTTTAATTTTTATTTTTTTTTATTCCTTTATTATCGAGATTTTCAGCCCTGGGGTGGTTCATCTCCCGTCGTAGTCACTCAAATAGGTATTTTCATAACTTGTCCGGGGGTAAGATTCGAACTCGTGACTTTGGCGTGAGAGGTATGGATGTTAACCACTACGCTGGGGTTGCCCCCACACCACCAAACAATAAATAAAGGGACCCGAGCAGGAGACAACAAAATATGAATACCTAATTTTGATCTTGATAACTGGACTTGGTATTAAAAAGCTCAGATTAAGAGGTAAAATACCTAAGCAATATACCTAAGAATTGCAAGCAACATATCTCTCGAATAACAAAACTTGTTATTTTGGATACCTGGAAATACCTGAGAGGTACTATTTTGGTATTGTTTTACCTCAATTTGGTATTCGCATAACATTTTGGGAACAATTTTATGGTATTATCCTCAGGTATTTTACCTCTTAATCTGAGGTCCTAAATACCAAGGTCATTTATCACGATATTCGGTCCTGCTCGGGGAACGTGCTATGCCCGAAAACAATACCGACACCAAGTTGAGACGAGGCATACGGTAAACTTTATACGGTTTTTCGGCCCGTCTCGTACACAAACTTGTATTTAACTGCACCGCGATCAGAACAGACAACCTATAAACCAATAAACTCAAACTCAAATTGCTATTTTCAATTTGCACAAACTTCACTGATATTTAAATTAAAGGAAATAAACGAAAACATCGACAGCGAATGAAAAACACGTCCACTTGCGCCCGAAACTTACTTTGATCTCTCATTTCTGAAAATTTAGTGATAATCGGATAAAAACTCGAATTTTGAAAATGAATTTTGTGTGTGTGGATTTTAAAATTAACATCCTTTAGTAAAAGATTTTATGGCCATTTGGAAACCCTCATAAAACCTATTGGCTGCCATGAAAAGTCAAAAGTACGGTCAAATGGCCACAGCTGTAAAAATTTACTGTGATATTGTGGATGGTTTTTGTTGTTCTGTTTTTTTCAGTTGCCTGCTCTTTCGGATTTATTTAGCAGTAAATAATATCAAGAAAAATGTTCTAGTGTTGCGGTAAATTTTGTTTTTAAGCAAAATATCCAAAACAAATTGATTTTTGTACAGCGTATTGCTCCAAATCATATGCGAATTTAAATTTTAGTTGCTTTCATAAAACTTTAATAAAACTTAATAAATCTGAAGTATTTTGGCAATTTTACTGTTTACCGTATGATTGTACATAGTTGCTGAGATGTCTTCAGGTTACCATTTTGACATTGCTCTCCTAGCATAACATTGGCAGTTTAAAATGCTCTTTGGGAACTTAACGTAAGCTGTCCTATGGCTGGTTATTTCCAGATCAAATCTATTTCGAGGATTGTGGCGCAAATGGTCGTTAAACCTAACTTATAATTACTGCCCTATGAATCTTAAGCTGAACTCAGTCACATTTTTTCAAACACAAATCCATCTCACCTAAATATCAAAGTTTCATTTTGAATAATGTACCGAAAAAATAGCCCTGAGTTAAAGGTGACATTTTTATTTAAATCCCGGTATTATCGCAATAAATACTTGAACTTACTCGAACAGAATCGACCACTATATCACTTCCCGGTTAAAATAAAAAAACATCACTAACTGTGTGTTGTTTTTTGTGTGTTAACGATTAACAACCAGAATAAAGCTTGCTTCAGATAGAATTGGAACAAAAACAATTGCCTGTATTTCAGTTATTTATTTATTGAATGTGTCCAAATAGTATCGTATATTCCTGTATTTTTAGTCAAAATCGCAATTAATTGTGGCCTTCATCGTATTATGTTTAAGTTAAATCGTAAAGAGTGCAAATTTTCGACTTCTATGCGATGTGTCATTTATTCATCGTATTGCGCCACAAACAAAATCGGATATACATCGCTAAACTTTTTAAATCGAATTTGTTATTACATATTCAATCGCATACGATATCAAATCAACTCGTTTAGGAAAACAATGGAATATGCACGCATATGGCCTCCACTTTTGCACGTATAAGCCATATTTTTGCATTCTATACGATTTGCTTACTTACATATATGTTTGTATATCATAAAAACAACTTTCAATATACGTGCATTTCGGTTGTCTGGGATGTTCATACAGTTGATGGCCAAGCAGCGGATGGCAAGACAGCCAGTTACGGAGCCAGTGAAGTTCAGCCGAGAAGGATTGTCCAAGAAGTCAGTCCGAGAAGGATTGAATTCAGTTGCTGACCTAGTCACCATTTAAAATGCATCCTTTCCAGGACGACTAACTCTTAATTTTTCCGGATGGATTTTGAGTTTGTTGGATTTCTAACTTGTCGTACATTTTCTTGTCAATTGGCAGCTAGCCAAAATTGCTGTCCGGTGTGAACCAGCTGGCACCCAGCATCCTAACAACTAGATGCGGTCGGTAGTGCGCAGTGACGAGTAATTAAATGTTATACTCGATCGCAAACCATTTAAAATCTCTGCTTTTAAGGACGACAAATTTAAGTTTCCTAGATAAAGCGTTCGTTCGATTGGAAATTCGCTTGCAACAGAATATTTGTTCAATGTTATTGATGTCAAATCTTTCTACGAATCTTTTGAACTACGCAATAAACATTTTTCTAGCTAGTCTTTTGAAAAGAACACATAAAAGGTTTTGCCTCAACAGTCTCAAGACTGATAAGGTTTAAATTCGGCCTTGGACATGGTCAACATGGTCGCGAGACGAGAAGATGTTTTGAACCCCGTATGGATAATTCCTGTGTAAGCCAGTAGCTCTTGTCCGCATACCACATACCGGATACCTTGGACTTGATAGGCATCGTTTTACAAACACCTCAATATGCGTTAGCAATGTCAAGCGTCCCTAACGTAAATACATCTAAACGCAAAATCCTTTAATGTATTTTTTATTCCGTTGAAATAAACCACCCCCACAATAAACCACACACACCTGCCCACCCTTGTGAGTGACTCCCACATCATCCTTATTTATGGCTTAAACCGGTCGGCAAACTTAATGTTTTAACGAATTTTAATATGTTGAAATAAACCACCCACACTTGTGAGTAGCCCCAACAGCATCCTTCCAGTTGGTTTAAATCTTTCCTAAAACTCGATGTATTAACATATTTTTGAGTTGAGTTGAGGTTTATGTGTGTTGATTTTATCAGGTGCGCAAAAGTTTTCAAAATGGTGAAAATTTTTTGTACGAGTACTATGAGAATCTGTCGCATCGTGCCATCGGAAAAAAAAGTTGGGAATCGCGAATTCAACGGTGTCTGCTCCGGAACAACAGCCGTCAGGTCAACGAGAACGATCACAAACGCATGCTTGGGCCCTTTAAAGAGAAACCAAACGCCTCAGTTCAAGATGCGGCTAAAAAGTTACATATGAGCAAGACTTTCGAGCAGAATACCAAAACTCGACCTGGGCTACATACGTTTAAGGTTCAGAAGTCCAAAAACCGTGACGAGAAACAGAATGCGGTCGCAAAAAACTGTGCCTGGAAGTTGTACGATCAGAAGTTAACGAAACCACACTGATGCATACTGGATGATGAGCTATATGTGAAGGCGGATTTGCAGGAAACCTGTATGTGACTGCCAAGGATAAGTGTGATGTTCCCGAGCACCACCAGACACAGAAGATGTTGAAGTTCACCAAGAAGTTCTTAATTTGGCAAGCTATTTCTACTTGTGGAAAGCGGAGTACACCTTTCGTTACCGCAAGCACCATGAAAGGACAGATGTATTTGGAAGAGTGTCTCCAAAAGCAGTTTCTCCCTCTCCTGAAGGCTCACGACGGTCTGAAGATCTCCTAATCGGATTTGAAATCATGCCACTACACGAAGGACGTGCTAGAGGGTAGAATGATGTCGATTTCGTGCCGAAAGATCTCGAACCCCCAAACAATCCACCCAATAGAAAAATCCTAGGCCATTACGAAGGAGCACCTTCTAAACCTAAAATAAAACCTAATTTAAAATAAATGAAGAAATCGTGGATTAGTATGCAAAAAACTGTCGATTCTGAGTTCGTGCAGAACCTTATGGCTGGGCTAAAGTCAAGGTTCACCCATTCGGATATAAATGCGAAATACATAAATTAATGATGCCTAAACTAATTTTAATTTTTTTTTACCTCCTGAAGATTTGGTGATAGCATAGCTTAGCTTGACTGACTGCACGTATCAATGGTTGCTACCCCGTGATTGATCAGAATCAGTGACATTGCATAATGCATCAACTGAATGGGGCTGGGAGTAACCCACCATTCTCACTGTACACGTTTCAGTGACACAATTTCTATAATAATCAATAACGGCGCTGGCCACGTCCTTGCAATCAGGTGGGAATAGGTGTAAGAAAGTTAGTGTGACCTTTGCTGATAAGGGACCGTGTTTACCTCTGCATCTCAACAAAGGTCACATGGAAGGAGGTTTTTCTATGTTGGCTCAATGGATCAGGATTCACCTTAATATGTGATTTGATCATATAATAAAGTTCAGGGGACAAAATGGATAACAAAATGTTTTGCTTCGCGTTTTTGAGATCACTTACCACCTCTCAATTGTCTTAAAATCCTTTTTGGGGCTGACTGGTTGGCGTTCTGCTTCTTCCGAGGCCAACTGACGCCTATCCAAACCCACCATGCTTGCCCCATATGGCATTGCAGGTGAACGAAAATAGCATCATATCTCGAACTTAACTGCTCCAACCCATCAACATCGTTGCTACCTTTAGTTTTCTTCAGAATATCCACCTGTTTGATCAAATCAAATTTTCTCCATCGTAGCCATTCTTGGCTCAACCGGCTTGCACTTGCCTACCAAACTACCAAACTCAACTTTTATTCATATAGGGTCTGCCGGGTTTTAAACATGTGCTTCTACATTTCACATTCGTATACATGCCGGCGCTACACCGAATCTTCATGGTGGCCAAAAAGTATGCATTGTAAATAATTGCTAGTACATCACACTTGCCGCCACTTTCTTTTTTTTCTTGTTTTACGCCACCATATATATATATATATATATATATATATTTTTTTTTTAATTTTTATTTTTTTTTATTCCTTTATTATCGAGATTTTCAGCCCTGGGGTGGTTCATCTCCCGTCGTAGTCACTCAAATAGGTATTTTCATAACTTGTCCGGGGGTAAGATTCGAACTCGTGACTTTGGCGTGAGAGGTATGGATGTTAACCACTACGCTGGGGTTGCCCCACACCACCAAACAATAAATAAAGGGACCCGAGCAGGAGACAACAAAATATGAATACCTAATTTTGATCTTGATAACTGGACTTGGTATTAAAAGCTCAGATTAAGAGGTAAAATACCTAAGCAATATACCTAAGAATTGCAAGCAACATATCTCTCGAATAACAAAACTTGTTATTTTGGATACCTGGAAATACCTGAGAGGTACTATTTTGGTATTGTTTTACCTCAATTTGGTATTCGCATAACATTTTGGGAACAATTTTATGGTATTATCCTCAGGTATTTTACCTCTTAATCTGAGGTCCTAAATACCAAGGTCATTTATCACGATATTCGGTCCTGCTCGGGGAACGTGCTATGCCCGAAAACAATACCGACACCAAGTTGAGACGAGGCATACGGTAAACTTTATACGGTTTTTCGGCCCGTCTCGTACACAAACTTGTATTTAACTGCACCGCGATCAGAACAGACAACCTATAAACCAATAAACTCAAACTCAAATTGCTATTTTCAATTTGCACAAACTTCACTGATATTTAAATTAAAGGAAATAAACGAAAACATCGACAGCGAATGAAAAACACGTCCACTTGCGCCCGAAACTTACTTTGATCTCTCATTTCCTGAAAATTTAGTGATAATCGGATAAAAACTCGAATTTTGAAAATGAATTTTGTGTGTGTGGATTTTAAAATTAACATCCTTTAGTAAAAGATTTTATGGCCATTTGGAAACCCTCATAAAACCTATTGGCTGCCATGAAAAGTCAAAAGTACGGTCAAATGGCCACAGCTGTAAAAATTTACTGTGATATTGTGGATGGTTTTTGTTGTTCTGTTTTTTTCAGTTGCCTGCTCTTCGGATTTATTTAGCAGTAAATAATATCAAGAAAAATGTTCTAGTGTTGCGGTAAATTTTGTTTTTAAGCAAAATATCCAAAACAAATTGATTTTTGTACAGCGTATTGCTCCAAATCATATGCGAATTTAAATTTTAGTTGCTTTCATAAAACTTTAATAAAACTTAATAAATCTGAAGTATTTTGGCAATTTTACTGTTTACCGTATGATTGTACATAGTTGCTGAGATGTCTTCAGGTTACCATTTTGACATTGCTCTCCTAGCATAACATTGGCAGTTTAAAATGCTCTTTGGGAACTTAACGTAAGCTGTCCTATGGCTGGTTATTTCCAGATCAAATCTATTTCGAGGATTGTGGCGCAAATGGTCGTTAAACCTAACTTATAATTACTGCCCTATGAATCTTAAGCTGAACTCAGTCACATTTTTTCAAACACAAATCCATCTCACCTAAATATCAAAGTTTCATTTTGAATAATGTACCGAAAAAATAGCCCTGAGTTAAAGGTGACATTTTTATTTAAATCCCGGTATTATCGCAATAAATACTTGAACTTACTCGAACAGAATCGACCACTATATCACTTCCCGGTTAAAATAAAAAAACATCACTAACTGTGTGTTGTTTTTTGTGTGTTAACGATTAACAACCAGAATAAAGCTTGCTTCAGATAGAATTGGAACAAAAACAATTGCCTGTATTTCAGTTATTTATTATTGAATTCAAGATCTTTTTTTATACAAATGTAGCGTTTTCTTCATACTTTTAAGAAAAAATACGGATAAAATTATTCGTCACGGTTTCGAAGGAATTCTCGAATTTTTCCTGTAACACGGCTCATTAGGCGGCGCACACCTTCTTCGTCCATCGTTTTAGCTATCTTATTCCACCAGGTCTTCATCTGATTGATGTCTTTGACAACCTTTCCCTTTGCCTTGAGTCTCCTCTTCATGATTGCCCAGTATTTCTCAATAGGGCGGAACTGGGGACAGTTGGGTGGGTTAAGGTTTTTTGGAACAACCTGGACCCCTTTCTCTGCATACCATTCTTGAACAACTTTGCTGTAACGACATAATGCTTGCTAAATCTGGCCAAAACATTACGGCAAAATTCGTTTTTGGAGACACTCTTTTTGGTATAGTTCCGACGTCATTGTCTTATTTGTAACGAAAACTTTCGTTTTTTTGCCATAGCTGCAAATGCCGTGCCAAATCATGAATTTTCGTGCAAATTTGTCGGAAAAAACAAATTTAAATTTGGCTAAAACATCCCCCTAAGCTGTTGCCAAGTAAAATTTTTGACCTTGGATTTGCCCGAAATCAGCCTTGACATAGGTTTCATCGTCCATCAGAAGACACCCGTCGAACTTGGTCAGCACCTGGTCGTATAGCTTCCAAGCACGGATTTTGGCCACCCTATTCTGTTTTATGGTCCGATTTGGCTGTTTGCTAGCTCGATACGACTTGATTCCTTCCCGGAGTCGAGTTCTCCTCACGGTTCTATGGGCAGCACCGAATTTTCTGGCCAAATCACGGTCCAACAGATTGGGATTCCTCTTAATCGTCTTCAAAATCTTACCACGCAGTTTCCGGTCGACAGTTCCACTCCGACGATTGGCTTGAGGCTTCCGAATCGTTGTCAATGTTTTCTTATACCGTTTGATAACGCGCCATACGGTATTTCTGGGCAATTTCAGCTGTTTAGCTAGCCTAGATGCAGACCACAATGGATTTTCCAAATAACTGTGCACAATTGTTTCCCTTCTTTCGGCTTCCATGTTGCTTGTTTACAAAGTACAGTCGATTTGCGGAATGTCAAAAATACATTCGTGAAGCTGACAAAATTTCCAACACGTGGGCGCCAAGAACTTCCAAATCCTTCCACCAGGAGCGCCACAATATGAGCAAAAGTTTGTTCCAATTCTAAATGAAACAAGCCTTATCTCGTTTGTATTTGATTTTTCAAATATAAACAACCTTCTTTAGTGAGCATATCATTTAAAAAAATCTTGCAAAGGTGATACAGATCTGAGGACATTATTGAAGGTAGAGTATCTTATTAAACGCTATGAGTAATTTCTCCTTAAATATTTCAGATTGTTATATCCATCACCAACATCGTTATGTCGTTTAGAAAAAGCAGCACGTTTTCTCTCAAACGTGTTTGGCCTTCGCGTTGATAAATTGGTCATGATTCAAAATTCACAGCATTTCGTAACTATATGCTGAGTCAGAAATCGATTCCACGTTCTAGCAGTTTAAAATTGAAATCACATCCCGAGGGCAGCATCGCGCTATTTTGCTTCCGACAACTTGAGTACCACATGTTCCGATATATGGCATTGACAATCTGTTGATATTCACACTTGTCTTTATTTTTGCTTATTGCAAATACATCGGTAAATATGACTTTCCCCTACTCTCTGATTCTGCCATGTGTGTAATGGGTATAGCATGCCTACAGCAAAAAGTCTTAAGATTAGATTTGGCGATAGGTAACGATACCAATTTTCTTTATTAATGTCTCACGTATTCAGTCGGATCCTGACATATTAATAAATACGTTCCAATAGCCTTTTTAGCATACTTCATACATGAATATTAAGGCTGAGTATCTCTTAAAGGTGTTAGTAAAATTTGTTGAACTGACAAGATTTTTTTGTTCGCATATTTTCGGTAATGCTCTGACTTTTATTCATTTGTATAACAATGGCAAACAAATCATCGTCACGTAAAAATTTGAAATCTTGATACGCTTTTCGCTATTTGTTAGGATTTTGTAATGTCCCCAAACATGCTAGACGCGTACACTCACCAGTGCAACTAGTATTGTATTTTCGAATCACTTTGATGCATTAAGATTAACAATCTTGAATTTAACAGGAATCTATGGATTTCATAGAGTACCTATGATTAGCTGTACAAATACAACAACTACTGAATACTTTTCCACTTAAAACCAACTTCAAATTGTATCGTATAGTTTTAGTTATAGTTTAGTAATAAATCATATGATGTTTAGATATCAAAACTTTTAGCTCATTAAAATGAATTTAATAGTTTGGTTGCCTACGTGTTTTTTTTTCACAGATGTGAAATCGAAATGTGGTTGCAAAATTGAAACATGAAAATGTTTAAAAATGTTTTGTAACCTAACCTTCAATAAAATTTAAGGGGATGCTGCAGTAAAATTTCACCACCAAGTAAGCCAAAATTGAGCCAAAATTCATAAAATTGAGATTTACAAATATTTTAATAAATTATTGAATTTTATATTCGATCTAAGATCACCAAATATAAAACAACCTCAAAGGAAGCAGAATAAAGTGGCCTGCAAATGAAAACCTGCAATGTGAATAGAACTTGAACTAGGTGATGTAAATATACGACCGCCCAAAATACATAGTTCACCCTTGCCTGTGATATAATTCTTCAAGAAAAGAGTCGGTAGACAACTTGTTAAAAACGTGCTCCTTGCTATTGTAGCTGCAGGTAAGGATATGCTGTCATGGTTTTTTATTCAGCGACAACGCCGACGAGTGTGACATGGTTCTTGGTTGTTCTATATCTGTCATCTTGCTTGACAAAGTTGTTTCTTGAAGTAAATATTAATTAATCTGAAGGAAAGAAAACCTTCTCACAGGTTGGAAATGGGAAACCACAAACTTTCCTTTTATGTTAAAATTCATGTTGTTTTCAATAGAATCCGTTTGAATAGGCCATGTACTGTACAACACTCCTCTGAATGCATGCCTTAAATTCATTTTAATGCAAATTAAAGGTTACTGTGGACTTCCTTCGTTGAGCCAATAGTGTGTACTTATAATCAAACCAGCTTTTCACTAGTCAGTTCTCAATATACTCTACAAACAATTTATCTAGCTTCAAGAAAAATCAATCAATCAACCATCAATCAAGTTTGATCATCATATTAGAACTGTTTGAGCTCGATTTATTAATTTTACGTGCCAGCATTTTTACCGAGGTTAAAAGTTTGGACAAACCTTTTTTTGGGCCTTGATATTATGAGAAGAAACCAAATTAGCAATAAATCTGTTCATTTTGATGCATTAGTACAGAGGATATTACAGAACCGTTTAATTATATTAAGGATTAATTTATCTCCATAGCTCAATTTTTTTTGTCCAATAAAAAATTGAGAGTATGTTTTACGTTTAATTTGCTAGAATAGCAAAATTCGTATTTATGAAATTATATTATTGTATAGTAAACAATAGAAAAAAAATTATCAACGTTTAGGCCATAAGTTATACCAAAAATATCAGAATGGATCAACGTTTCTGAAACTACATTATATACACAGAATGTGGTATAATGTTTACAGTATTATAACAGAGAGTAAAGTAGGCAATGTTCAACATTGTTATCAAAACTATACATTCAAAACAATCTAAACCAGGTTTTGCATTAGAGATGGTAGCAGCGAATTGTATTTCTTCAACACTAATTCCTGGAGATCTCGGAAATCAAACAATTAACGGCTATCATTATTGTTGTCGAATAATCCAGTCAATATTTAACTGAGCTATAACAATTCCGTCCCAGCGTTATTAAAACAGATTTTCAGCATTAAGTAATCATGAATTATTAGAATTCATTGTTTGAGTTTTAAAAATGGTTCGTTGCGTGTATAAAGGTTTGGATGCATTCTGTTTTCAGTAAAAATACTACACAAGTGTTTAAAATTCAATTTTTATTAAGCATACTGTTAACTGTTAATCATCAGGTTAGTGTTCTCAATATTTTCAATATAGGGATTGTATGCAAGCTTGCACAGCTTCTTCGAACGTTATTCAAAAAAATCAGTGAACTCTTCTTTACGCCATGTTTTGACACTTTCTTCCAATATTTTTAAAACTGTTGAATTTTATTTGCTACCGAGACATGTGCCTTCAACATCGCTCTGGAAGGTGTAATGCGACGAGCCGGGCTGAACAGCCGGGGTACGTTTTTTAGAAAATCTGGTCATTTATGTGCTTTGCGAACGACATGGACATCATCGCAAGAACAATTGGAACTGTGGAAGAGCTGTACACCCGCCTGAAACGCGAAGCAGCAAAGGTCGGACTGGTGGTGAATGCGTCGAAAACAAAGTACATGCTGGTAGGCGGAACCGAACACGACCGGATCCGCCTCGGAGGTAATGTCACGATAGACGGGAATGCCTCCGAGGTGGTGGAGGAAGTTGTCTACCTCGGATCCTTACTGACGGCTGACAACAATACGAGTCGTGAAATTCGAAGGCGCATCAACAGTGGAAGTCGTGCCTACTTCGGGCTCCAAAAGAAACTGCGGTCTAAAAAAATTCACCCCGCACCAAATGCACCATGTACAAAACGCTAATAAGACCGGTGGTCCTCTACGGACACGAGACATGGACCATGCTCGAGGAGGACCTGCAAGCATTCGGAGTTTTCGAGCGACGCGTGCTAAGGACGATCTTCGGCGGTGTGCAGGAGAACGGTGTGTGGCGGCGAAGGATAAACCACGAGCTCACTGCACTCTACGGCGAACCCAGAATCCAGAAGGTGGCCAAAGCCGGAAGGATACGGTGGGCAGGGCAGGTTGCAAGAATGCCGGACCACAACCCTGCAAAGTTGGTGTTCGCTACTGATCCGGTGGGCACAAGAAGGCGTGGAGCGCAGAGAGCACGATGGGCGGACCAGGTGGAGCGTGATCTGGCGAGCATTGTGTGTGACCAAGGTTGGAGAGCGGCAGCCGCAAACCGAGTATTGTGGCGTACTATTGTTGATTATGTCTTATCCGAAATGTGATTTTGAACAAGTAAATGTATGTAATGTATGTACATGTGCCTTCCAAGTCGATCGTCAATGCCCAAAACTCTTCAATTGGAACGAATGAAACATTCTTGGTGGTATACCATTCTACCGTTGATTTCGCATAATGGCAAGACGCAAAATCTGGTCAGAACACAACAGAATCTTTGTGTTTCGAATCAGGGGCAGAAGTCTCTTTGAATTTCACTGTTCATCGAAGCAGCTCTGATGAAAGGAGGTGAAATCTTACCAAAACCACAAATAGTTTACCAAACCATAGATTTCATAGACCTCTTTCTTGTGTATATATGTACTTGCGCATGTGAGCATGGCCCAAAATTGGTATGTTATACTTCAAGCAACTTAAATTAAACATAAACTATATTGAACCTGTATAACCATTCCATAAATAAAATATTGAAACTCACCACATTGTTATCTCTTGAACGTCTATGAAGGTTGTATGGGTTCCCACACTTTTGGCCGTGGATGTCGGGATAATTATCAATTTTTCAAACAGTTGTATGGACGTGGTACGCAGAGAGAAGCTGTTCTACGACAATCAACATTTTTGGCAAAATGTGAGTGGAAGTGGATAGGCCTACCTCGGTGACTCCCTCCAAGCTATGCGCAAATGTTCTTCTCTTTTTAGAAAGCGCGTAATGGCTCTATAATCATAAGCCTTTTTTGACTAGGGCAAGAGTTAGTGCCCATGTCCCAACCGACAGACAAGCTCCGCCTGCGTTCCAGTCCAGAAAAGCGGACAACAAAGGAGTGCATAAATATACGTATGCTTTCTCGCCAAGGAAAGCTGCCCGCACAATCCCATCCAACTTCCAACTCCAGATGTCTATGAAGGTAGCCTGAGTTCTCAGCATCTTCTAGTAGACATCTAATAAACACTTCTCTCCCATCCCTTGCTGACCATAAGGACCTGGCCATGTGTTGTGCAAAGAAATCGATGGATGAAGAGCCTGTTACATCCAAGACAGCTCTTCTGGCGCTTTCATCGCAACAGTCAATCCAGGATAATGCAATGCTATCTCGCTCTGAAACCTCCTTCTTGTGCCGGAATACCTTCATTATCCGTTAATCCAAACGAGGTTTAGCAGGACTTTTTTTCTCAACGCGATTCCGGTTTTTCGTCAGCCGTGTTTTCCTCACTAAACTTGCTGTTTACTGTTTGTACGGCATTCTTACTTACACCTTTCATTTTTGTTTACTTTTTCGGCGACATTTAGGGTTCTGTACACAATTTGTGCACAATATGTCGACGTTCTTCCGCTGAAATCCCATGCATTTAGAAAAAAAAACTGATGGTAACGATTAAACGGCTTCAAAAGTGCTGAGAGATAAAGGTAAATAACAGGATGCGTAGGATAAACCTGGTCGCACAATAACATAGGGGGTACAAACTGTTGTTAAGATGAAGACGCGTCATTATTGCTGTTAAATAGTGATTTGTGAACAATCCCTACCTCTTAGATAAAGGATGTGTCCCTTTCCAGCAGACCAGAGCTGTGCTGGCCTCGTCCTTGCAACTGCTGGAGATAAGGAAGAAATGTTAGCCCGACACTTAATCTATAAAGATGTGGAACTCCACGACCCCTCATAAGTGTCACTGGAAAGGTGGAATTGTGTTAGTAGGGAGGGTAAGCTTTAGGATACGCCCAGCAAGCGATGTTTGAAATTTTCATATTATATTTAAATATTTAAGAAAATAAATAAGTTATTTGTTTGTCCTTTGTCGGCTGCCACCGCCCGCTTCCCAAACATATTGTATGAAAAATTCTCCTGTTGCACTCCGTTACTTCTGGAAATTGGGTATGCAAAAATAAATAGAGTATAATTAAACGAGAATGGAGAATTAACGCTGGAGCATTGCGTGTTGAGAAACAAAGCCACGCCCTTCAGGCTCACTATTTATCTGGAAATGTTCACAACACGTTGATGAAACTGTTGATTAGTAGAAAAAGAAGTACTCTGGGTAACGTTCGAAGGACGTTACGGGATTCAACGTAAATGAAAAAGAAGACAAAGTACGAAAGCCAAATAATAAATATGTAAAATAGCGAAATAATAAACATGTATAAACATATTGATGGAGGAAAAGACAGGATATACTATATCCTAATAGAGGTACTGATAGCCGGGCTCTGCTAAAGGCAAAATTTCATCTATCTAAATAGTAAAAACAAAAGTGAAGGTCAAAGTCAAATCCTCAAAATATAAAATATGATTTACAGATACACGATCTTCAGTCGCACGCCTCACTTCGCTATTGTGAATTTGACAGGCCATGCCAATAAACATCCCTATTTTCCAGCTAGCAGTCTTTTGTGATCATATGACTATCATATCCTTCATATCCTTCAAAAAGGAACTAGTTATCAATTATTGCGAAGTGGCGGTGGTTTCTTACTGCATCCATACTTTCTGGGGCAGCCTTAAATGTTATACTATATTGCTTGAAAGGGCGAATCGTAAATCGCAACTAAGCAGAATTGGTGGTGACCATTTTTACGTGTCTATTTTTTTTCTAAATTTATTATCAAAAAATAGTGGTAAAAATTGCCACTATTATAAAACACTGGTAAAAAAAATAACATAACCAGATTCACAAGTCTCAACGGAACCTTTTTTTTAATAAAGGTGTGTGCTTAAATAGTCAAACGTTGGATTTACTCACTATCACTTGGTGGTAAACTGAGAGTAATCAACGCAATTACATTCTTGAGCCGTGAGTGTTCAAATGCTCAGATTTAGCATTTTACTGACTGAAAATAAAACACATCCGTAACCCTCGTGAAGCATCATCACTAAGTTGGATGTACGATCCATTGACATACATACTTGTGTAGAGATACGTTCAGTCCACATTTCACTCTGCAACACTCAATGGAGGGATTAACTTCTACGGTACCTTGCCTCTGGTTGCTCGATTGACAGCCTGAATTTCTTTCATGGAATTACACACTCTTATTGCGGTTTGGTTCTCGTCGAGATTCATTTCTTTCAATCCTTTTGAAGTGTATTTCAATGACATATAGAAACGTACTTACACACTTGGCAAAGCTGAAAGAAGTTGAATTTACAGATTCACGAAAGGTTTTCTTTCAGTTTAAAGGCTTAAAAAGTTGGTGTTTGCAACATGCCATCCTGACGAAACCGTTTATTGCCAAGTAAAACTATCTGAGGTTTATTTCATGTAAGCCTAGGCTTAATGTGTTCGTCATCTGAGAAAAGGCGTAATGAGATCGATATGAAGTCAAAATGAGCATTGTTGCGGAATTTTAAAGCAGGGATGCCTAACTCGATTGAGCTGCCGGCCATATCGCAAGCAAGTACAAACTTAGTGGGCCTCATAGGTAGATGAAAACGCCTTAAAAATATAAACTAAAAACAACGATAACGATTACAAAGCTGACTTAATTTTTTTTCACCAAGATTTCGACCATTTTTTTTTTTTTGGTTTATTTGGTGCTTGATTGATTGATTGACAAATCAAAGTGAGGGTAGTTACCTAAACATTTCTCATATTTAAATGCGTTGTTACGATTTGCTTCTTAATTGTTTGAAATCCATTAACTTTGATTTTCTGCTTTAAACACCAATAAAATTGCTTGGAATGCGAATTTATTTAGCAAAATATCAAAACTTCTGAGCACAACAGTTCTTTTGAAGTGATGCAATGAAAAAGTTTAAACGCCGGCCTAATTTTCTCCTTTGCTGAGTTACTCTATGAAATTGAGGGTCCATTGCTTTTGTTTATTTGCTGTCATTATATGCAAAAGTGTAAGGTAAGCAAATATAGAGCCTGGAATAAATTTTCTTAACACGATCAATTTACACGTGCACTAATGCAGTACAGACGTCATTAAAGGGTTGTGTTACGAGTGCATCCCAACAACTGGATAGCATTCACTAGTTAGGGTGCAACGATTCCCACACAAAAAATGACATCAAAGGTCAGTACAATTTTGACATCAGATATTAACGCCCCAATTAGCAAACCACACTTAAACGTCAGTACGATTTCGACACCAGATATTAACGGATGACAACTGTTTATCTGGGGCACGCCTCACTTAGCAAACCAACAACGGAATCGTTACCAAACCAGAAAACCACCAATTATCGAACGTCTACTGGATATGCCAAATACGTGGATAAGTTCAGTTACCATTAAGATATGGTGCTGTACATTGGGCCAAATGGTTGGTATTCAGGCGTTCAGTTAATTTAGGACTTTTACGTAACGATAACATAATTTATGATTATACATCTTACAACAAGAGTATACTTAGTCAGATTTTTTTACAGAAATCTGTAAAATTTTACCGAATTCTCAACAGTTGACCGTTCGATAATCTAATTTAACGGATTTCGGTAAAATTTTACCGGAATCCGGTAATTTTTTTACAGACAACTGTAAAATTTCACCGAAATCCGTTAAATTGGATTATCGAACGTTCAGCTGTTGAGAATGTGGTAAAACTTTTTTTTTTAATTTAAGTGTGTAGATCTATCCTTATAGCAAATGGTTTTATTACTATACGTTTTTTTATTCCTGGAAGTAGAATCTGCCATGCCAAGAAAAAAGTTGAGCGCATGTTACTCTCCGCTTCGTTCTTGGCTTGTTTAGCAACTTTGACAATCCTACTTTAAAGCTATTCTTGGCATTTGTTTATTTCGAATAGTAAAAGTAGACTACATACAAGGTTCACATGTTTTACTTAGATATATTCAATAACTGCGGATTTTATTTGTTTTTGGCCATTATGTGTTCGATGACGTCGTGAAATTGATTAAAAGTTGATCCACAAGGAATTTGGCCGCTCAAAGTCAGCTTTTTCGAAAGATTTTTCAGGAACGCCCAGATATGTCCAAGTTGCTTTAAAGTTGCTTCGTGTTAAGAATGTTTTTAAGATGCAGATATAAGATTAGAACTTACTGAATAGAATGTATCCTGCCAGAATGTTCAGATTGCATAAAGAGTGTTCCGTCGCGAATTGATTTTGCACAAGCACCTGGAAAATTCACAACTCTCTCATCGGGACATCGGACCTCGGAATCGTGCAGTCAACGGTGAGTCGTGTGATTAATCTGTCCAAGTCTTTCGTTCAGAAAACAAAGGACCGGGAGGGCCTGCATACGTACAAAGTGCAGAACGCTCCAAATTGTGACGAATGGCGAAATACGGTGGGAAAGTCATGAACCCGTAAGACCATCCCCACCGGTGGGTTCGTATCTGGTTACTATTTTGATGACTGAGAGCGTTCCTATTTTGATTTAGCTATCCACTTTCGCACCGGTCGTTCATAAAAAGGTGACACAATAAGACTCAAATTTGTCCACATTATATTACAATAAACATGAAATAAGCAAATAACACTCTAAAAACAAATCGGAAACACTCAAATTTAAATGAAAGTCTTCCATATGAAGGTGTTGTTTTAACGTTTCAACTTGTTTTACCAGTTACCAAGCACCGTTGCGGTGTCTTGTTGTCAAACAGGATAACAATTTACCGATATTACCGTATTGGTGCGGTTGGTTTGAACTGTACACCCAGATGCTTACGAAGCCTAATTGTCTCATCATGGATGATGAGACTTACGTCAAGGCGAACTTCCGACAGCGTCAATACGTGATTTGGCAAGCGCTCATGTGCTCATGTAAAAAATGGAGTGCGCCGTTCGTGTCTCCCGGGGCTGTAACCTCAAGGAGTATCTACAGAAGCGTCTGCTTCCTCAGATGAAGCAACACGAGGGCTCGACGAGCTACTGGCCAGATTTAGCATTGGACCAATATTCAAATGTTGTCCTGGAGTGGTACGAAGCCAACGGGGTCACTTTCGTACCCAAGGACATGAACAACCCCAACGCACCGGGAGTGAAGCCCACCGAAAAATACAGGGCTATAATGAAACAAGCACTAAGGAAGCATCCCAACCCGAATAGGAACTTATAACTTGTTAACTAGGTAATTACAGAGATTTGGGAGGAGGAATGTTTACCGGAGGATTGACTGGAGGGAATAGTGTGTCCCATCTATAAAAAAGTCGACAAGCTGGATTGCTGCAATTATCGTGTGATCACGCTACTGAGCGCTGCCTACAAGTTGCTCTCCCAAATGTTATGCCGCCGCCTGTCACCAATTGCAAAGGAGTTCGTGGGGCAATAACAAGCGAGATTCATGAGTGCCAGCACTACTACGAACCAGATTTTCGCGATTCGGCAAGTGCTGCAGAAATGTCGCGAATACAACGTGCCCACACATCTTTTCATCGATTTTCAATCAGCGTACGATACAATGGATCGAGACCAGTTATGGCAAATCATGCACGAATATGGATTTCCGGAAAAACTGACGTACATCAGTCTTGAGGCTGAAGCTGGTAGGATTCGGCTTGTGATTAATGCGTTGAAAACAAAATAAATGAAGGGAAGTGGCTCACGAGAAGACAATGATAGCCTCCTAGCACGAGTTCAGATCGACGGTGATGAAATCGAGGTAGTAGACGAATTCGTGTATCTGGGCTCATTGGTGACCGCCGATAACGACACCAGCAGAGAAATAAAAAGGCGCATTATGGCTGGCAATCGTGCCTACTTTGGACTCCGAAGGACGCTAGGATCGAACAAAGTTCACCGAACCACAAAGTTGACCATCTACAGGACATTAATTAGACCGGTAGTTCTCTACGTCCACGAAACATAGACATTGCTAGGACCAACGCGCCTTTGGATTCTTTGAACGGAAGGTGCTACGTACTATCTACGGTGGAGTGCAGATGGAAGACGGAACGTGGAGGAGGCGAATGAACCACGAATTGCACCAGTTGCTGGGAGAACCTCCCATCGTACACATCGCAAAAATCGGGCTACTACGATGAGCTGGGCATGTCGTAAGAATGTCGGACGACAGCCCTGTGAAAATAGTACTCGAAAAGAAGAGACGTGCAACGATCAAGGTGGATCGATCAGGTAGAAGGCAATCTGCGGACCCTCCGGAGACAGCGAGGCTGGCAAGGTACAGCCATGGACCGATTACAATAGAAACAACTTTTGTGTACAGCAGAGGCCACGCTGGCCTTAGTCTGATTGGTAAGGTGAGTAACTTGGTAACTGACTTTGGTATTTAAGAACGATAAATAAACGGTA
Organism: Aedes japonicus; assembly: GCA_034211315.2. Taxonomy (NCBI): domain Eukaryota; kingdom Metazoa; phylum Arthropoda; class Insecta; order Diptera; family Culicidae; genus Aedes; species Aedes japonicus. The sequence goes on from JASCZW010001216.1 coordinate 122,683, forward strand.
AAATACCTAAGGATAATACCACCCGATCAGGAACGAATAACTTGATAACTGGCTTTGCTATTAAGAGCTCAGATTACGAGGTAAAATACCTGAGGATAATACCATAAAATTGTTCCCACAATGTTATGCGTATACCAAATTAAGGCAAGACGGTACCAAAATAGTACCTCTCAGGTATACCCAGGTATCCGAAATAACAAGTTTTGTTATTCGATAGATATTTTGCTCACAGTTCTTAGGTATTTTGTTTAGGTTGTTTTACCTCCATACTGAACTCTTTAATATCAAGGCCAATTATCAAGATCAAAATTAGGTATTCATATGTTTTTTCGCCTGTTCGGGAAGGAGTTCAATCTATGGGCTAAATTTATTTCATTTTCGATTTTATGGTTATATTCTTCAAGTGAAGAGTTGAATGAACTGTTCAGTTGGTTGCATTCATTGATTGATTTGCTTTTATGTACTTGTGAATTCCTTTTAGTATAATTTAGGTGCTTTCTTTTTGTTTCAATTGTTCAGGTTTGGATTAAGCCACAATGGTTTCTCAAAGGAAAATATTTATTTTCGAACAAATTTATAAGTTTGCATAAGATAAATGAAAATCAACATACATAAGACCGAATCCATGTGAATATTTACTTCTCATTTCTCAAGAACGTTCGGACTTTTCTCTTAACTTTTCTTTTGAGATTCTGTACAATTTTCTCCGTAAGTTTTCGTTGTGCTATTGACCAAATTTTCTTGAATCAGTTAACAGCATGCTTCTCTTTCGTCTTTCTTAAAATGCCGCTTAATTATTGCACAGTATATTTTGATGGGACGCAGTTTAGGGCAGTTAGGGTGATTTTAGCAATTTTCGACTTTTTCTTTCTTGAGCATTTTCACTAAGTTTGGCTACTTCGAAAGACGTTCTATGGTATTCCAGTATCCGGCATACCAATGGTGAAATGTTGTGTATGAAGATTGAGTATTCAATTGCTGTGTGAAATACTTCATTTTTTTCTGTTACTAACTAAGCACACATCCCGTAAATACGATCTTTTTTACCTACCACCGAATCTGTATATCTAATCACTAGAGAATCTATACCTATCACAAAAAAAAATCATCTTTTAGTGCCCTACTTCTTATCATATTTTTTTCTTCTCTATTATTTTAGGTTTTATCACTACTTCCTCAACATAACATAGAGCTACTCATAAATCAATTGCAAATTTATACAAATATTTGCCTAAAGTAGGGTACAGTGGGGCTGATAGTTGATCAGTGATAAACTCAAACCTATGCGTAAGCGGTAAAATCCAAGCCTAATTTGCAGTGTATTGATAAAATATAGTGGCTGGTAAGGCAACTGAGCAACTGAAACAATCTATTTTGCCATTCTTACTCACAATGTATTTATTGAAGCTGATTCTTACTGATCCTTATATGAATAATCAATTGAAAAACGAGGATGCTGAAATGATTTGACTTAATAAAAGTAATGTCAATGTTTCATGTGCATACGTACTGAACGAATAAGCATATTCAAAATAATCCAAAGCATGGCATATTTTTTCTCACCAGATTGTGAAATATTCTCGAAAATTCATATCGTACCAGTTTCTCCGATGGTTAGAAAATAAAATTTACCAAAACGGTTTAAACGAATGCAATTGATAGACATTAATGGAGGGATTAAATGTCGCTTATTTTTGCTGACAGATTCGAGCAGTTGAAGGATTGCATTTGACTGTACATAAATGCCATTACGCTTGATTGAAGATCCACATATTTGTCCATTTATGCTAGCGATAAATAGATAAATTCCATTCAATAAACGTCATTACCGTATAGTAATTTATTAATGTGGCTCTAAAATCAAAACGTCACAAAGGGAAATATCGTCGGCCTTGGAAGCAACAATGTTTTTTTGCCAGTAGAAAAAAAATACAAAATAGTCATGACCTTTTCTTACATTGTAAGTTTGTGAGTGTCTGGTATAGTCATAATGTGAAATCTAAAATGTCACGGAAAAATGATGAAACGCAGTACTCCTACCACTACTGGCAACAATTTAGTCAGTTTCACTCAATGAGTTCCTGCGTAAATTATGTTTCACTTGGCGATCCATAATATTTAATTAACATGTCATCTGAGTTAAGTTTTACTAGACGAGCATTATTTTAGGAATTTCGGGAGCTCAAATATTGCGCAATTGTAAATGATAAAGCTAATGCTTAGCTATCTTCCTTTTTTCTTCAGTCCAAGCTTATTACTTATAACAATCAGCTTAGTTCCTGCTCTCAATTTAAAATTTCTGTAGTGCTCTAAATACATTTCAACAGTCATCGGAAGCATTCAATGTCGTTTTCGCATAAGTATGATTGTGTAGCTAGAAAAACTTGACAGAAAGTCATGAATTTTTCATTTCGTGACATTCCTAAGACCAGTCCGGGAATTGAACCTAGCCACCTACAGCTGTATCTTTACCGGCTAAGCAAAGTTCACCTTTAGTATAATCGAATAGCAGGAATGGAATCGCTCGCTATGTCAGCGGTGGAAAAGTTAAGTTCCTGATCGACTTTACGGTAAACACATCTCACAAAGGCTGAAATAGTAGAGTGCTTTTTATTCAAGTCCGGTTGGTTTCAAAGGTCTTATCGAGATGCCCAAAATAAATTATCTGATTCAGGAATTTTTATTATAGTTGATATCAAAACATCTTGGGTAATAATTTTGGTATCTAATGTCGATTATGTTCAAATAAGGAGTGTATCGAAAAGTAGTTATAAACTTCCAAATAATAAAATAGGCATGAAAACATGGTTAAAATTAACATACTATTTCAGTTTATTATAGCTTAACATGTTTACAAAAGATCCAAACGGAAAACTAAGTCATCATGTTCATTTCTGTAGAATGACCGTACCTTTGATTTGACACCTGCCATCAAATTCTGCACAGTGACGCTTTGTGCACTTCCTGGATGCCGCTGCCCAATTTTTTCTTAAAATCGGTCATGTTTTGGGACACTGTACCATCCTTCTTAAATATACGCTTGACTGTCGCCCAATAGCGTTCGATCGGTCGCAACTGGGGACAGTTTGGTGGGTTGATGTCTTTTCTACGAACTTGATGTTGTTCTCCGTCAGCCACTGTAAAGGTGGATTTGGCGTAATGTGCCGATGCCAAATCTGGCCAGAAGAGGAGGGGACTGGTGCTTTCTATACAATGGTAGCAACCTGTTCTTCAAACATTCCTTTGATAAATCTCGCATTTATGGTTCCTTTTGCAGAAGATTGAAGAACGCAAGCCACATGTGCAAATAGCTTGCCAAATGAGCACCTATCTGACGAATTTCTCCATCGCAACAGTCGTATCTGCGGTTGGCACACGTTCCCCAACAGATTTAGTATAAAACTGCGGCTCCGGTAGCGTTCTTGAATCTTCTTTAACGTATGTTTCGTCATCCATCAAAATGCACTGGTCGACATTGTCCAAAATGCAGCTGTACAGCTTTCGAGCCCTGGTTTTGGCACGAGACTTTTGTTCCGGAGTTTGTTTGGGCAATTTCTGCTTTTTGTACGTCTTCAAGTCATTCCTGCGCTTGATTCGTTGAATCATTCCGATGCTGGTCCCTGAACTTCTTGGCTAGATCGCGAGTAGAGGCAGATTTGTTCCGTTGAATATAATCCACAACTTTTTGGTCCAAATCGGGGCTGCTGGAGCCGGGTTTCCGGCCACTTCTTGGTAAATCCTTGAGGGAGCACTCCTTACCAAACTTTTCGATGATGCGTTTTACACTTGCCGTGTGAACATTTACTCTTTTCGCAATCTGGTTGTAAGTAACACCTTTTCGGTGCGCCAAGTGTGCAGAATTTTCTTTTTAGTCTCAAATTCAATTCGCGACATTTTGAATACAACTTTATCAACGGAAATGAATGAACCGAATAATCATTTTTGACATGTAAACAAAGCAAATGGCGCTTACATGCTAAAAATATATACAGTAGTTTATGCGTAATAGCGCATCGAATGTTTATAACTACTTTTCGATACACTCATTAGCGTTGCTACCCCAGAACTTCGTCATCATTGGACTGTAAAATATTGTCATCAAAATACTAGGATCCATTGAAGTGTAATGAATGGTCACGAGGGTGTGTACGTGTTTGCGCACCCCTAATATTATAACTTGAGAGTTAGCTAAACGCTCGCTACAGAAATTCAAAGAGAAAGTTTAAAAAAGCGGAAAAGCTCTTTGCAATCTTTGTCACTCGTGAGCCTTAAGGCAGTTGATAACTTATTCCAGTCAGTAATCAAATAACCGTAATTAAACAAATTATTAACTTTGGTACATTTCACGTTAATCCATCTACCTTCAGGCAATATATCTTTAATTGTCATCTGTTGTGCCCACCGACTCATAAATTCTAATAATATAAATGATTAATTCAGCTGCCACACAAAATGCCATCATTAAAAGGACACTCGATCCTTTTGGTTACCGAGAGAAGCGAATTGAACGCCCCACATCAATCAGTCACTACTAAATTCATAATGGATAAGCTTAGGCATGCACGTTCATAGAAGTATACAGAGTATTTAGGAAACAGTGTTTGCTGTTGAACAAGACATGAATTCAGACGATTACTGTTCGAAGGTATGTACCAACAACTGAAAGTTCATTTGTTGAGCGCTAATTGGCAAACATGATTGATAGCAGCATCACTATCACTTCTTCTCTAAGGCACAACCGATTCATGATTTGTATTTGAGAATATCGTCGCATGCTTAATCGTTTCTACGAACGTGTATCTGTCGCATATGCCGTATGGCTTCAATTGTAATTTAAAAATAAAATAAAACATTTTGAATGGAATTGAAAATTTTTGCAAGCCTTTTACGCTTCTTATACCTAAAGAAAGGTATTAAGATAACTTGAAAACTCGACTTTTTAACCGAAGCCCGGAGGGTCGAGTGTCATATACCATTCGACGAACTGCGCACATGTCTGTGTGTATGTGTGCGTTACAAATAAGGTCACATCGGTTTCTCAGCCGTTAGTGAAGCGATTTCAGTTCTGTTGGTGGCAAATGAAAGCTACAATATTTCGCTATTGAACGCTATTAATTTTTTTTACATTCGGAAATTTCGATACGGAGATATGAACAAAAAAGTATTTCACGGCGTATTATAATTGTAACGAAACAGTTTAGTCTCTGATTACATACTGCGCTATTTATGTACCTGAGCTATTTCTGTTGATGTCAAATCAAAGTAATATTGTCCTTGAAAAACCTGTAAAAAATCATCATACTTGGATAATTCCTCACGAAGATATGACCAATACAATACCTGAGAGCACATAAATTGTGAGATGGAAATATAGTCGTTGCAGTTCAAAACGCGCCATACTGAGAACTAGATGCCACACTATGAGACTCTATCGAAGTAGAGCAGTATCCATTGGCGTTAGTGTTAAGTGTCCGGTTTTGAACTGCAACGAGTATATCTAAAAATTACACAAAGTCTCCATTTACTATAACTGCACAATTCTCAACGAACATGTACTTATTAAGAATCTTGAATCCATATCGATTATCAAAATTGACGTTTGAGATTGTCTAATAGTTCATTTCATAGACTGATTCTATGAAATATCTGGTGAAGTGTAAGAAGGGTTCAGTCTCACAATCGGTGGATTAATTCGGGTTTGCATCTGATTATATTAATCAGAGACGATTTACGATTCGTATTAACACTGTAAAAATAAGTCTTCCATTCGATTATTGTGCGGAATAATCATGATCGGTAGGATAAGAGAACGACACACCAGCTTTTTTGTTTTAACATTTGCTAAGAAAAAAACAATCTTTAGTCAATGTAAAGGGACAATTATGGCACACTTTTTTGTTGAATAGTCTAGATTTGAACATTTAATATGCCCCTCATTACTCATAGAGTAGTAGTTTTCTTTTTACCCATTTTAACAAGAAATAGTTTTTTTCCGGTCAGTTCTTCCTAAAAAGAGGTATTTGGGGTAACTATTTGGGGCATAATGGGCGCCTAAATCATGTGACCGTATCTGGCATATCAAATAACATATATAATGAAATTTATTACACTCAATTCCATAATGTTTGATTGGATGAAATAAAAAATTAATGATTTAGTCATGAAATAACTAAACTGAAAATATGATGGTAAAGCGAATTGACCGAAAACGAACGGGGCATAATGAGCACCCTGCTTAATTGTTAGTATATAATTCAATAGATTTCCAAATCGCATCCAATCACATGTTAAAGCAAACACATATTACACATAAATACAGGCAGCCCTAAGTTGGCACCATTAAAATTGATGAAATGATCCATCGAAAATATATGGATCTCTTCAATGTATTTTATTGGTTGATTAGTTTTTATATGCAAATGTATGTTTTCCATAAATACACAATCACCGTTTCAAATGTACACCGGAAGAAAGTAGTATTTTAGAATAAAAACTCTCAACCACTACAATTACTCCGCTGAAATATCAATAACTATTCAATTTTCACAGACTGCCGTACACTAACGGAACTCTCAAAACTTTCTCTTCGTATCTGCGTTATAGCAAAACTCCTAAAGTCGCATGTTGATAAAAAAATATTTCCTTCACAATAATTGCGATGAAAAACAATTCATAAGCCAGATGACCATTTTTGGAACCTTAATCAGAGAACTAACTATTGTAAATAAAGACACTGTTAATGACAGGACAGCATGTTTTGTTGTGACAAGGTGGTATCAACCATAATAATTAGGAAGTATTTTTATAATAGGTAATGCAATCAGTGCCGAATAGAAGAGAAAAATTGAATCGACTACGTAAAACCTTGTTCATTATGTCAGTATGTTATCACAAATTGCTTTAGAACAAGATTCATTTTCCGATATATTTTGATTATTTGAAAGAAATGTTGGCTTTAGGGAACGTTGTATGGATCGTAACGTTCTCCCAACCCCCCCCCCCCCCCTCCTTCCTAACATCGTGATATAATTAATGGACCTTCCCTAATGAGCGATTGTTATTGTTATCAAAATGAAATCACGATTATTGAAAGCAATCTTTGTCATCAACATGAAGCTTCACACTAAGAACTGTATGGCTTTGGTAAAACAAATAGTATGAATATAAAACATATAAAACTAATCCCTACATTTAAAAAATCAAACTCTTCGTATTTTTGAAGTATTTCTTTTTCATTTCAAAAGTAAATAGAGTAACTTTGCTGATAATATTGGGTCCATCTTTAACTCCGTTAGTAAAGACGTAGCTACAGAATAACACCTCGGTCTCGGTTAAGAAATTTGTCATTCAAGGAAGAAAAGTCTCCACAGGGTATGATTGAACTTGCCACATAATCATACTAATGCAAAAATTATACTGGCATCGTAAACTTTCCATTATAAGTGTTAAAAATGCATTCAAAGTACTAAGTTCAGAACTAATTGTGAAAGCAATAAGCTTCAAACACTAAAAAACCCAGTCAGCAGACGAAATTTTACAGCTCTATCAGTCGAACTCTAACCGTGATGGCAGTGAAGCAACTCCGTTCAGAAGTGTGCGTGTTCAAAGAACGGCACCCCGCCACATCGAAAACGGACATCGTGCGGCACTTTGAGGACGCCCGTTCCAGCATACGCCCGTTCCGATCTACAACGCCCGTTCCAGCATCTACAACATCTTGGAACTATTAGACAACAATCAGAGCATCGAAAGAAAGCCCGGTTCCGGACGGCAGACGACCCTGAGCGACAAGAAGCTCCAAAGTATGCTGAAGAGGAAGACCGAAGGAAAAGTGGCTACATCGCTGCGTGCGCTTGGCTGGGAGGTCGGTTCAACCGGCCAAATAGTAAAAAAGTACCCGGCGGACATGAACATACATGTCAGGAAGCGGTAGTCACGTCCACTGATTTCGGAGCTGCAAGCAATGACGCAGTGGCAGCGGCTGAATAAGATGGTCAACTCGATTTTCCCGGCGAATCGCGACGTGACAGTGGTGATGGACGACAAGACTTATCTCACCCTGGATGGCAACGACTGGCAGGGCAGTTCGTATTTTACTTCCCCCACGAAGGAACTGAGCTCCGAGGTGAAGTTCGTTTCACACACCAAGTTCCCCAAGAAGGTGCTGCTGTGGCTGACAATCAGCGAGAAGGGCATGTCAAAGCTCTTCTTTCGCTCCGGAATGGCCGTGAACCGGGAAATTTATAGTACAAAATGCCTGCCGAAAGTTGCGTCGTTCATCAAGAAATACCATAAGGGCGAAGACACGGTGTTCTGGCCGGATCTGGAGTCGGCCCACTACTCGAAGCGATCGTTGGAGGAGATGGAGCGGCTGAATATCGATGTGGTACCCAAGTCAATGAACCCGCCCAACGACACCTAGCTGCGCCCCATCGAGGAATTTCTAAACCAACCTGAAGCGTAAGATCTACTCCAACAATTTTGTCGCGAAAACTGAGGAGGAATTGATAAATAAAATGAAGAAAAAACTCAAAAACATGCCTACACGCATGTTTTTTTCCGCCGTGGCAAATGTTCCGGTTAATTATCTGTCGGCAATTTTCTGTCTTAGCTTTTTTTTTATCACCATCCAAAAAAAGTCAATTTTTTTATGCAAACGTTATTAGCTTAGGCTTAGCTTAGCTTAGCTTGACCGACTGCACGTATCGATGGTTGCTACTCCGTGATTGATCAGAATCAGTGAAATTGCACAATGAATCAACTGAATGGGGCTGGGAGTAACCGACCATTCTCACTGTACACGTTTCAGTGACTCAATTTCTTTAATAATCAATAACGGCGCCGGCCACGTCCTTGCAATCAGTTGGGAATAGGGAAGGAAAGTTAGTGTGACCTTTGCTGATTAGGGACCGTGTTTACCTCTGCATCCCCACAAAGGTCACAGGAAGAAGGTTTTTCTATGTTAGTAGGGTAGGGCTCGATGGATCAGGATTCACCTTGATAAGTGATGTGATCATATATATATTTTATGCATTATAAAATTAAATGAACATTCACACATACATACACAAGTATACATACACAAACATACACATACATACACATACATATACATACATATCGAAACCATGGCCAACTCACCTTGCTATTCCCACACCTACTATTACGACCGCCGGTCTCGCTGGTCGTGAGAATGTCCCTTCCAGGTATAAATTCTTGCTGATAATTTTGCTCGAAAACCAACCATTTGGCAAGGCATCTGCAGTTGTGGCCTTAAAACCAAGGTTTTCGTCACATCTCACACAATCACGTCGAAGGTTTACATTAAAGAGTGTCTGAAAAAGCCCTTCATTCGGAAACACAAGACCAACGTTATGTTTTGGCTGAATCTAGCCAGCTGTCACTACTCCAATGAGGTACTTGAATGGTATACTACAAACCATGTTAATTTCATCGCCAAAGAGATTAATCCTCCGATTCGCCCTGCGTTCAGACCGATCGAAAAATATTGGGCAATTGTCAAGTGAAAACTTACAGGAGACGGTGAAGAAGTGACTAAGGCACAATAAATGCGTTTAAATTGGAATATGTTCGCCGGTACAGTGTAACCAGCGACTGTGCAGATCATGATGGCATCGATCACAATGAATCCTAGAGGGTTTAAGCTGTTTAGTGGAACGCCTGTAACTAGAAATTAGAAGAAAAACTAGTATTCTCCACCCAACTCCAACCACCCCGCCCATCCTCGACAGACACGCGTACCCCGTCTACAATGCGCAGACCTCTTCAGCGTCTCGCACCAATAACTCGAAGTCGAGTTATTAGTACGAGTCACCGAAGAAGAAGGGCACTGCAGACGAAACACGCGCATCCGTCGAAGACAAGCAAAGGTAGCTGGAACCAAATGGAGAACACCAACCCCTCCTCCAATTTCCAGTTATCGATCACAAGTTAAGTGCGACAGTTCGTTCGAACCGGTGAAATATAATAATTTGTTGTGCAACGGAAGCTGTACAAGCTGAATAACTGCCCTTTTGTTTGAAGTTTTGATCAACCGTGTATGTTGTTTAATTCCTGAGTTATTATCACTTGAATGCGTCCAAATTAACTTTGAATCGGGCTTTAGGGTATTCCTATCCAAAGGAGCCAACGACTCTTTGATAGCCTACCGCGAAGATTGGTAGAAACTATTGCTTGAAAAGGGTTTCCCACTAAGTATCGATCATTAACTTGAAGAGATATTTGATGACCATGTAAAAACTAACTTGTAAATAAAGATTTCAATAAGGAAATAAAATCAAAAAATTTGAATTAGAAATAAAAGCATATTTACAAAAAATTAATGTTATTTCTTCCCAAACCCGTTATTACGGTGGAAATACAAATGAAATGAAATTCCACCTTTTCCATACACAACCAGTGGGTTGAGCAGACTACAAGACCAGCACTGTAAAGGGTCTCCCACAATTGATACGTTGCGGCTGCGTTGACATAAATTTGACAGAAAACTTATGGAAAAACAGTCAAATTCACGCAAACGCATCCGCAACGTATCAACTGTGGGCCAGCCATAAGGCCGGCAAAAACTCGCACATTCTTTCATACACACGCATCAACTTACGCATTCACAAAACTGGAAACTATACCAAGTGGCGGTTTGTAACTCCTGCCTCATCATAATTTGATTCTATTGCTACAAAGTTTAGTATTATTCTACAGAAAAGGTGCGTGAAAACTTGTTTCAACAAAAACGCACTGAACAAGAACACAATTGAATACCCATCTCAATGTGGCCTCAAACGACAAAATGTCTGGAAATTGCGATTGGTTTTATACTCAAGCTACAAACAATATTCTACTAAGCAAAATGGCACTAGCTCACCAAGAAGTCTACTGCAGCCTGGAACTTCAGGTAATAGTTTGCTTCACTCTGCATAATCCAACGAATCAAATCTTTGCCTCCTTCTTGCTGCAAAATTCACAAATTTTCGTTGCCTAAAATCGCCTTGATTCTGATGGCAGCGTCAGCTCCACCATACTGTAGCTTCGCAAATCGCGTGAACATTTTTCGTGTCCCATGAAGTGGCCATTGTTATTACTGATTGATCGCGATGAAACTGTTTAAAACCTTTTAATTAGGCACTGGATTATAATATGGGGACTCTCAATTTTTTTATGCAAACGTTATTGAGCCAAAAGCGGCATTTATGTTACATTTAAGGTGATTTAATTGCTTGATATGCTGCCATAAAGACGCTTTGGAACTGCTTATTGCTACTGTTGTCCTTCTGAGTTCAGCTAGATTGAGGAGGTGCGTGCCGAGCGTCCACCAAGTAGATGCAGCTCAAACAGCGTTTGTCCTGGTATCCAGCGGCTTAGTAAGAAACGCTGTATCACATCAACTATACGTGTACCACCAACGCGATGTAGGAAGTGCGACCCTAGTCACGACTTGAAAATCGATAAACTGGCATTTGCTGAGTTGTCAGATGTTGTCTTCTTTCAGCGTTTGGCGCAACCACACCGCTGCACAGTGGTCAAAAGGTCGATTTTAACGCTCTTAATTCATAGCTCCCTAAATACTGGAGCTAGAGCAATGGCATCTTTGGCAAAGTTGCTAAACATGACAAGCTTCATATTTTGACGGCATGACTTTTGTGATCCATCCCCCTAAAAGTGAGATAAAATTTCAACTTTTTTAGGATTTTGAGATAGAGAAATGATGTCTTGAGCAAAATTGTAGAAAAAGTCAATACAAACAACTTTACTGAAGATATAAAAATTGTATGTTTCACCCAAGGGGAGATAGAAAGCGTTTTATAAGAACGAACCTCCAAAAACACATTTCTCACTGAAACATTTTGTTTTTGATTTTGAAGACAATATAATGTTCTACAAAGTTATTTGCAATATTTAAACACAAAACTTTCTAGAATATACGGTACCTGAATTATTGCAGTGGGATGAGTTATTGATTTTTTTTACGTTTTTTTCGTCGTATTTTCGAAGGCTGTGCTAACCTTAGGAGCAGGTAGGAGCAAATAGACTTGGCTGCATCTAATAGAACATTAAATAAGCTTGCAAGTGATGCTTAGTTTGTCCGTCCACGACCGTCTGCTGGGATGTTACGCTCAAAACAAATTTCAATGCTTTTACTATATTTCATTATTCAAACAGTATAAAAAATTGCGTTGTCATGGTAATCACACCTTCAAACTCATTAGTTTTAGCATAATTGTACATTCTGTTCTTGTCAATATTGTTATTCATTATATATTACTATAATTTACCCGATTTTAATTTCAATTATTATTAATTATTAATTAAACATTTGTTTTCGAAGCCGTTTTTAATTGCAACCGCGTCGTTTGTTAGCAGCTGTTTATAATCGCTAGACAATGGTTTCTCATGCTTTTTGGTCCAACCACGAATGCTTGTAATCAATGGATCTGATGATACGATTATTGAACTCTCGATGTCTGTTGAAAAAATAAAGTTTAATGAATTAATTCGTTGGTATCAGTATAAAATGCACATACCTCTTCCAACCTTCTTGCCTCTTGAGCTTCTTTAGATAGTTGACCGATTTGTGTTTAAATATTGCAAATAACTTTGTAGAACATTATATTGCCTTTAAAATCAAAAACAAAATGTTTCAGTGAGAAATGTGTTTTTGGAGGTTCGTTCTTATAAAACGCTTTATCTCCAATTTGGTGAAACATACAATTTTTAAATCTTCAGTAAAGTTGTTTGTATTGACTTTTTCTACAATTTTGCTGAAGACATCATTTCTCTATCTCAAAATCCTAAACAAGTTGAAATTTTATCTCACTTTTAGGGGGATTGATCACAAAAGTCATGCCGTCAAAATATAAAGCTCGTCATGTTTAGCAACTTTGCCAAAGATGCCATTGCTATGAATTAAGGGTGTTGAAATCGACTTTTTGACCACTAAGCGCTGCTGCGATGGTCATTCTAAATTTACATGAAGCTAGCCTACTCTAATCGTACTGCCCATCCTATTTCAATCGTACTACAATTGCACTTCCAGTGTTACAACCGATTGTCTTGAAATGTTAAATGTTAAATGTTAATGAAGTCCGACTTTGAAGTAGGTTCTACTATGACTGGTTTACGTCTATTTGATCTCCAGATTATTTGTCGAAAAATGATATTATACAAGCCACCTAATGCACCCTACAATGATAATACTTAAAAATAACACGATAAGCGTGATTCATTTCCTTATTATCAACTTTTGCAAGCCTCAGATGAGTTTACTGTCTTTAGCATAATTTGTAGGTTGCAACGATTTGTTTACTTTGTCCACACTATGGAGGATTGTTTCCCACGATTTGAAAAGAAACACAAAAGAATAAAATAGATTTGTTTTGCAGTTGCAATTGCCCACTAAACCATGGAACTGATATATTGCTAAATGAATGAACGAACTGTGCATGAGCTTTCGATGAAATAACAGGTTAAAAGCAATTACAATATTACATCTATCAATGTGCATTAGTTTGCGATGAATCTCAGATCCATACCATCAGTAACTTGAAGAGAAAACTCAACGCGGAAATGCATCTCTTAAGAATGGCGCCAATTTACTATAGGATTGCGAAAAAAATCAAGATAGGCAATTCCAAATGTAACCACCAAGTCTAAGAGAATGTATAGAAACGAATTGTTCAATTTAAAACGGCCAAGTGCACAAATATATTTCAAGTACTTCTACTACATTACGGACATCTAAATAGTTTCTCTATAAATTGAAATGTGTACGACAACAATCTATTAGTCGCGCGGATTGCAACAAAACTGCCATGAATCACGTTTTCGCATCTTGAACAGGGGTCCACGTTTTCTGAACAATAGGAAAGCGATACTCGCTCCTCTCCTCGTTGCTTTTCTTTGATTGCCTTTATTGACTTTCACTACCTCTAACCAACATTGTGTTTTGGATACAATTTTCCGCAGGGTGAAACCCGCCACCTCTCCGCCTTCAGCCAGTGGCGGCAACAAAGCAGTGATCCATTCTGTTCTAGGCAAATTATTATCGGTTCACAGAAAACAAAAAGATAATACAAAAAGCTGTGAGGTTATTTGACCTTAATTTGATGAGTGTCAGATTTTTCAGTTTTTTTTTCTTCCCTTAGACACAATGCAATGTCTTGTAAAAGTTGTTCAACATAAAAAAAATGAAATAACTTCCAATAACCAATGTTGAACATGCCCCAAATATTTGAAGACATAGAATTCGTTATGAGAAATACTTTACTCCGACCACAATGAATCAAACAACAAAGAAAGTTTTCCTCATATTTGCAGCGTGGAGCATTGCGTTATGCTTTTTATCAGTGGAAGCATTTTGTTGCCGCTGACATAAGTAGTGACGATCCAAAACGCAATTTTGATAAACGATGCTACGTTCACGCTAGGAAAAGTTTGAACCTTTTTCTTATTTATTGACTGAAACTCAGCAGGAGGATTCCCACATAGCTTGAATTCATCCCAGATAACAAAAATGCTCACATTCACACTAAGGATCCCTGACGAACTTGAATAATAAAAAATAGCTGACTCAATTCAAAACAAACGTCTACAACTTTTTAAGAATTTCCTAAGTATAATCATCGTTACAAAATGGTTAAATTGTCCACAAGATTAATCACTCAAAAGTACTTTTCAGCTAGAGTTTGGCTGAAAGTTTGCCAACTTCGATCATCATTCGTAGTCAATATCATCATGTTACTCGAGATACTTATTTCCTATTAAATCATGGGATATTTCATGTAAACCAACGCCAGATATTGCCTAAATCAGGTCCGTTGTATGAAAGATTTCAAACAATTTCATTATTTACACTTGCTTCTTCTTGCAATTTAACGTAGGAAATTTTAGGCGTTTGTTATAATTCATTATTCTTTTCTGCATGTCTCCGCAATGATCCAGATGTTTCTTATTAAAACATCAGGAAGGATAGCTAAAATATGAGTTATAGCTGGCTCTAAGTAATACGTTGCGCATGCATCTTGATCAAATTTGACAGTTTTGCCATATGTTTTCTTTCAAGTTTACGTTAACGGAAAACAAACATGTTTATTGTGGGCCAGAGCATTACTGCTGTTAACGAAATGAAACGACGAAACCAGATACGATATATTTATAAAATGTTAATCGACAGGTAGAATCATGAGTTTGACATTTTTTTATTAATATTTTGAAAATGATTTTTTTAACAGCCCATTCAATTCAATTTAGTTGAAAATTACATGAGATGTTTTCAATTCACGTAAAAATAGTCACATGTTATTTTCATGTTATGCGTACAGTTTACATGGAGTCAAATGTTCGAATGTACGTATATCTCCTCCGGCGAAACAGAGAATTGAAGCAGTCCCTACAAGGCAGCCACAAAAATCATAAGTCAGGAAACACACAATATTATTACAAAAACGGACTAACGATTGAAAACTCGGATCATGCAACTGTGAGTCTCTCAATTTCTTGGAAAGTACTCGTATCCCTTCCGCCTTATTGAGAAACCGCAAGCTCGACGTTGTAGAGCTGCAGCTGGTTTACTGGAAAGGAACGACGGTACATACGTATACGGATGGTCATACCATCTATCGGATATACAAAACGGCTATTATCGTGATGGACAAATGCGCATGATTGGGTGGAAGCCAATCGACAACAGAATGTGCAAGTTGAGAATGAAAGACCGATTCTTCAATGTCAGCATAATAAACATGTACAGCCTTCGCTCAGAAAATGACAATGACGATAAGCACAGCTTTTACGCGCAGCTAGATCCACTATTCGACAGAAGCCGAAGCTATGACGCCAACATCGTTATCAGGCATCTAAATGCTGAAGTCGCTCAGGAGGAGGAATTCAGCCGGAAAGTTCAGCGCAAACTAACAAATGAACAAAATCAGCCTTAGACTCATCGATTTCACTGCCTCAAAGACTATGGTCATTCGTTGTACCTACTTCCAGCACAGGCATATAGACACTACACCTGGAGACCACCACGATAGACCGAGGAACAAATCGATCACGATTAAAAAATTGATTGAAGGCATTTCTCGATCATCGACGTCAGGACCAAAGAGGGCTCAAGCATCGATTAGGACCACTACCTTAGCGGATGAACGTGCGGTGATTGAAAGGTGGAAGCAGCACTAAGATGAGACGCCTGAAGGCGCAGAAGCGGATCATCAAGACAGCAGGACAAATGAATACACTTTGATGCACTCACACGCTACGCGCGAGGTACATGAGGTCATGATCGATGACAAACTGCTCTTTATCAGTCACGTCGATTACGCCTGTAAGAAAGCCTCTATGGATATATTGGCATTATTCCGCATGATTTTAAATAGCTCGGCGGTGCAAGAGAGTAACCGTAAACCCCTTGCCAAACTACGAGAGTACGCACAGGCTTATGTGCCTAAGAGTGGTTAGTGCATACCGAACGGTATCACGCAACGTGGTCTGCGTCTTAGCGGGGATGATGCCAATAGGCATCGTCATAAAGAGGATGTAGAGTGCTTGAAGCACCGTGCAACAAGAGGTAATTCGAATTGACCTCCAGAGCAGCATCTATGGTTAAGAAGCAAAATGAATGGAATAACTTCACCAAAGGTCAAGTGCAGGCCCATCGAACTAATCCCGGAACTATCCGGAAGTGGTAGGTGACTCCGGGTGAAGTGAACTTCCCCTTTCTATCGCAGTATCTCCGGTTGCGCTTTACGGTTGCTTTGAACAATATCTACACAAATATGGATATGCACAGATCCTCCGCATGCACCGAGTGCACGGAGTTGAGGAAACCGCGGAACATGTGTTCTTTGCATGTCCTCGCTTCGATGGCGCGAGATCCGGCATGATAGCCGTAGCGGTCACGACACGACTCTGGATAACCTGGTCCAGAGGATATGCAAGACTGGGATATTTGGGACTTGTATGCATAGCAGCCTCCCAGATTGTCCTTGATCTCAAATAAAATCGGCGAAACGACCAACGGCAGGTTGCAGGGACCACCTAACTACAGAATCCCTGGGTTGTTGAAACACTGTGGGTGCTAAACAGCACAATAGCCCCTTCCAACATACAAAGGTGGTTCCAGGAAGGGTCCAGGGCTTAAAGCACGGGTAGGTTTTTAGTGAGTCGATGAGTTGGCACCCTCATCCCCACACCCCGAGTTCTTCAGAAGTCTGATTTGGATTTTCCATCCTGTCTTAAAGGAAAACACATACCGTTTAAGAACATCGGACTCAGCCTACCTACATGGTTGAAGCGTTTATCTGTTAAAACTTGTTCAGCTGCTGGAGCTCTGGAGACAGAAATCGTGTTCGAGATACCAATGAATCGAAAAGAGTGGAAGAAAATCAGGTCCAACTGGAATCGATGTCAATTCATGATATGAGCCGAAAAGGCCGGTATCTCCGTCTGCCTGCGCTTTGGTCTATGACTGAAACATTTGTGAAAGAGGACTACAGAACCGCAATTTTACATCAAGGTCATTGGCAAAGATGTGAGCATTCTGGAAAAGTCGTTCGAGTTGGAAAATTTGACAGAAGGTTCTTGTATGACCGAGCCATTCACTTCATGCGGCTCCCAGTCATCGATTTACCACACTCAAAGGTACAATCAATGCCGAAGTTTACCATACTTGAGTGTTTAAAGACAAGATATCGTTATAAACAGCAGCACAGAGTCCCTGCTTTTTTGGGTCACCTGATGTCAGCTCCATTACTATATGCCAACACATCATCACATCAGCTTGCAGGATTATGCACGAATATGGATTTCCAGATAAACTGACGGGATCGTAATTGGAAAATCCAGAATGTTTAACACCTTTTTCTTGATTTTGCTGATCACTTCTTCTAAAAAATTAAACTTAAAACACTCTTTTTAAACTATTAGAAACGCGAGCAAATTCCGTTAAATTCTACTCGACACTGAAGAAGTCTGTAAGTCGCAGACGAAATAGGACTTATATGTGAAAGATTAGCTTTGTCATGTAGTGGAATTTAACGGAATTCGCTCGCGTTGACTTGTGATAGTTTTAAAAAGTGTTCAGTTTTCTTTTTTTCAGAAAAAGGTGATCAAGTGAAGTGCAAATTTAAATTTTCGTTCTACTAATACGCTCGTAAAGGCGTTTTTTTTTAAAGTGTTTTTTTATATAAGAAAGAATAGCCATGCGTCGTTCAAGGAGGTGTGTTATGGATAGTGATGCATTCATGTTCGCTGTTTAACATTGCTTTGAAAGTATTCCATGAGATCCGCCCAAGTGTTTGGCTTCTCCGATATGATTGATGTATCAAGGCGCAACTTTGAGACGATGGCGGAAGAACGGTCATCAGACTCAAGTCTCTGCATGCATCCAAACTCTTGAAGTATTTTTCGATGTTTGTCAATGCTCCAGGTTGCGCATAAATGAATGAATAAATTACACGCTATTTCTCAAAAAACAAAGTTGTGTGCGATTGACGCAATTGTCGAATGTATTACTCATCCAAGTCGAGTAGAGATAGTTCATAGTGGTAAGATGACAAACAGTCAACATCGGTTTGAATCCGATCAATGTTCACTAGTTGTCATCGTGTTACTTTTTAACCACCTTTTACTCATTTTTGGGTACCGCTACTGACGAATTTTAGTAATCTGTACTCAAATTTGGGTTAAGATAGAAATATAGCGTGTAAAGCTTGGATCAGATTGATTTTTTTGTGGCGCATTTACAATAGAAGACGGCTAAACCATAAGGACCTGTACGTAAGTAAGTTATAAAAATATCATGATTCATTTGGTATGAAATTCAATGCATCTGGGCAGTTTACAGTACGCCACAGAAATAAAAATAAATGGGTATTAGCGTTATGTAGCGCCAGTGAAAACCTAGCGTTTGATACTTTCTCGATTACTATCATTACTTGTTGAAACGGATAGTAAGCACATTCATTGACCAGACGTTCTGAAACATAGAAAGGTAAAAATGCTTTATGATGTGTGTAGCTTCTTTGATTCTTTCTAAATCCTGAACCGGGACAGATTATTGTACTCAGATAACTGCTATCGTTCCGCGCATTTGCATGCGCCGTCAAGAGATGAAATAAGTGATTCCATAGTACAGCATTACGAGCCGCTAAACACGGCAGCAACCGATCATCTGTTATGACGTCATATCGACCGGTACGTGCTGAGTAGCTAATAACCGACAACCAGGTGGCGAAACAGCTCTATGTGGCACGCTTAAATGCTTTCAGTTATTAATATTTTATTGATTTTTGCTATCATTTCCATATACCCGATGCTGATGTTATCGCTCTCACTAGGATCGAGGTCAGGGTTGCCATAAAATTATCAGAATGTAGGCTGACCTTTTTTTCAATCATGCTAACAAGGCCGCAAAAGCCCACCGGTCATACATAGTCATTACCGATTTTTAATCACTGCCCCACCACCGTCCCATCGTCGCGTCCTAGGTTTGCAACTTGTGATGACGCGTGCTGAAATCGGGGCTGGATATCTACATTTGCAACGCTGCCGGGTGTATTACACATCAGGATTTGTTTGTGTACCAACCGACGAGGGCACGACTCTGACTTTACACTGTTTTGTCAGGAAATGAACCCATATTCATATGGTACTATCGATGAAGCACATTAACATGATACCTGTTGATTTTTGCATCAACGGCGGAATGCTAACCGAGTTAAGACAGAAGATTACATGTGGACATAATTTCCTTGCAGAAACGTTCCAAGGATAAAAAGGATATCATCACGCGATGGTGTTTCAAGGTTTACAGATTCAAAACACCTCACGTGATACGGATGCTACAATGTGGGTATTTATATTTTAAATGGACTATTGAGAGAAATAAAAATCCTAGACTCAATGACACTGTTACAGTGGTAGTTAGTTTATGATTAATTCGTGACTATGTTGCGATCTACTTGATACCTCGAACCGGGTGTTTGAGTATGGATTACTCACATCCACTTCATCCTGAAATGTTTGGAAATAAAGAGAAAAGAAAATTCCAAGTCGCATTTTTTTCTAGCTCCTCCTACAATTGCGACGGTCCAATAGGCACGACAGATGAAGGCCAATTGACGCTGTTATTGAAGTTTGCTTAGACTAACTCCTTATCCTTTTTTTCATCTCATTTCTTCTACAGATCATGTGCCGGACAACTCCCACGACGTGTGAGTTTATTTCTTGTTTTGGGGACGAGGCAGCATCTTTGTCCAGAATCGACACAAAATGCTGATGGTAAGTACTTTATCATTGTCGTCAGTCTCCACTGAATCGTGATATCTGATTAATTGCTATATTTATCAACGCCCTAGCTAAGTTACCTATTAATCTGGATGTTTTATCGTATTATTCATTTTTTTACCTTTTCGTTCCACTTTGTCTCAAAAACTAAAAAGTAACTGAACAGTGATCGTATACACGTACATTGTCTAAAGAATTTTTTCCAACAACTTCAACGCCTTTAGAAATGGTGATGGCATTGATGATTTCGTTTCAATAACTGAAACAAAGTGGCTCTGTAGTACTCCGAGATACCTGGCCAACACATGGGATGAATTTTACATGGGACGTAATTCATGTTTGTAAAGAATCAGGGAACGTAAAGAAGATTTCGTCTTTTCAAAATTGGCTCTCTGGAACTGGCACATACGCAATAAGACAAGGTGTCATGTTGACCTATTGATGTTCTCTAATACTCTGTTCAACCCGATGCTCATGTGACATACAAGGGCCTTTTGAGTGGTCCCAGAGATGAAACTCTACCATGACACCCTGGTAGTGTACTAACATAGCATTAGCATATGCAGTAAATCTACAACCTAAATCTGCATTTCAGATGCTACAAAGCATTATATTAGCATTATAATAGCATCTTACTAAATGTTAAAACTGTATGTATTTCAGTGAAAATAGCATTAATGGCTATTGTCTGCAACTGCAAATGTCATGTAATTCCGTCTCCTGGGACGACATGCAAGCGACCTTCAGTCATAACAATGAGTAATGATTGAAAGAGATGAGAAAATAAATTCAATCAGCATTACACGTCTTCGTCGAATTGCGCATTTGTCACTCCAGGCATGACGTAATTTTAACGACGTCTTTCTTGCGTTCTGACTTTTTCATAAACATCAGAATTACGTCTTAATAAATTCATAATATCTAGTGTGTAGCATTACGGTGGAGCAGCTGTATATTGCGAACCATGGCATTTATGATGCTTTAGAGACAACTGATTAGCAATATGCTGCCGTAAAGACGCTTTGGAACTGTCATTGGTAAGACTAGCGATTGTCTCATACTTTAGCCGATTCAACTTTTAATCGTGCTCAATAACCAGTGAAGATAAAGAAATAGCATCATCAAAACTATCGTTTGGCTCTTCCATAATGAGGAGGTATGAGGCATATAGGCATGATCCTCGGACTGTCATCGTAATCACAGAACCACAATCGGTGACGAAGGATCTTGAAGAATGTGGATGAGATCCGGTACAGATTTGCTCACTATTGATCGGATCAGATCGGTCGTCTTCGCTTTTCTTCTGCTGCCAGCTCGTTGCTGGGCTGTCCGAGTCCCTTGAACGGTTTTATCCACGCGTGGCACGGTCGAATTGCCGATTCCCAGCTGTTCCGCGATTCACCTGTGGGATTGGCCTGGATTTTACACGACCGCTCCAATATTTTTTTATCGAAGCACTTCTGGCTTGGAGCCTCGATAACCCTCGCCTTGAAAGATTGTATTTTGCACATTACAAACATTACACTTTGAACTAGTATTGTCCAAATGTTCACCCACCAAGTTTTACCCTTGCAATAAAAAGTTATACACAAAAGAAAGTGTTGATTTTTTTTTGAGTAAATTTGAATTATTTTGGAAAATGGGCACCAAGCAGAAGTTTATTTTTTTTCATTACCCCTTACAATGGCTGACAGGAGCGCCGCTCTGAACACCGTTCTCAAGCTTCAAATGTATTAAATATCAGAGCCTTTGAATAAAACTTGACGCTTCAATTATGTAGAAGGAGATATTCGCTCATCACCATGAGGCACCAAGAGTGGACAGTAGTGTTTTTGCTAGAATGAAAGTTATGAAGGGAAAGTGTTGAAAGTTCCGTCAGTGTACGGTAGGTTGAAAATAAAGATTGGACTGTTTGGAGGTTAAAGATTGGAAATAAAGATGATGAAATTTTGGGCAATACTAGTTTAAAGTGTTATGTTTATGTGTGCAAAATTGCGATCTGTCAAGTAGTTTCAAGATGCATTCGAAACAAGAAGAGTTACGCCAGCAAATCTTGGGCGCGGTGATCGATAATATCCTGGTTGTGTGACTGATTGATGGATCGGCAAAAGGCCTGGAATCTACCATTCCACCATGTCCCGCGTTGCGAAGATGTTCTAGAAGACGAAGACCATCGAGCGGCGGGCTGGAAGCGGCCGATAACCGAAAACGGAATATCCAGAGAAGGCGCGGAAGATAAAGCAGTCTCGTTTCGTTCCATTACGCCAAGCCTGTAATGGCTGGTACCCGAAGAGCGTTTTTGGTCCCGAAAGGCGAACCCGTCAAATACCTGAACTTCGTCCAGAAAAGCTTTGAGGCGATAATGAAAAAGACTGAAGAAACGCCGGAAAAACTGTCGGCCACTGATGCTTTGGAAAAACTGGAGAAATTACACAATTTCTCCAGTTTTCTTCAAAGCTGATGTACAAAGCCTCGCCCAAGATCTCATGAGCAGTGTTAAGAGAAATGTACGAGCATTCAGCTTGAGGGGGAGGGGATATCCGATTTAAAATGAATTTTTGGTGATCATTTTTGAGTGCCTCATTTTTTCCGAGTCCAGTCTTTAGAAGACAGATGTGTTGAAAATTGAGCGAACGGGCATGGGTATAGTAGTACTCGAACCAAGGACGTCACCCTTTCCACTGCGGGGTAGGTCGAGGCACGGACGAATCCGCCACCTCAACAAGCGTTTGCCGTTTGGAAAGCGCTCATGTACCATTGATGGCTTTGTGATAGTTATTCCAGCGATATATTGACGAATTCAGGTTGTAAATAGAAGAAGACACCGAGTGGTGATAAATCCGACAGCTCTCCATGTTGCAGCATAGGACGAACATTTTAAAATGCTTCTAATAAATCCAGCCGAAATTCTTATTAAAAGCGGTTTGATGTATGGTGTAAGAAAAATCCAGAAACTACTCGACAAAGACATTTTCAGCAAAATAAGAAGAAATCAAAATAATGCCTTATTTTGCAGTTTTGGATTTTCTTACATCATTCAACAAACCGCTTTTAATAAGAATTTCGATTTGAATTTATTGAAGCATTTTAAAACGTTGGTCCCATACTTCAACATAGAACTGTCAGATTCATCACCATTCGGGGTCTTCTTCATTACAGACCTGAATTCGTCAATTGTATGCACTCTGTTTTGATGCGCACATAGGAGAGGAACTCTCTCCTTTTTTGGGTTTGTTCTGATTCGCAACGTCTGAAATCACTCAAGTTTTTCTCGTCATCTCTAACGTGGAGACCTCGGAGAGAAACACCGCGAAGCGTTGCGATACTGATCCCCACCAGTATGATTAATGGCTACCACCATTTATGGTTTTTACATTTCTAATTGTTATGTTTTTGTATTCTTCGTGCGTGGAGTAACGATTATGATGTAGAAGGAGATGTTCGCTCATCACCATGAGGCACCAAGAGTGGACAGTAATGTTTATCTTTCATTCTAGCTGCCCATCTCTTTGTCAATATATTGATGTGTGTAATGGGCACTATAGACACCATTCAATAAATGTGTTGCTTGTAGCCTTTGTCTTCATTCTTCACTCTATCTTCATTCATCTCAGCGGAGTACAGGGTGCGAAAAAAAGACAAACGAGGACTAAATTGAAAACCTATCTCTGCTGGCTGATAAGTTAACAGTTGAAAAAAAATTAACAGATTTTTAATATGCCACAGACTACTGATAGTACTAATTGATTGTTGTAACAAAAAAATAGTTTATAATTTTGGCATTGATCTAAAAACTCATTAACATAGAATTCGTGGTCATTTGGTAAGGGAAGGTCCATTAATTATGTCACGCAGTTAGGGGGGAGGGGGGGGGGTTTTTTTTAAACGTGACGATCCATACAAAAACATTTGAAGGTCCATACAAAAAATGTGACAAGGGGGGCAGGGGGTATAAAAAGTCATTTTTTTGTGTGACGTAATTAATGGACGTTCCCTAAGTACGTGTATTCTGTATGTCACGAAGTGAGAGTTCGATTCTCGCTCCAGTCGGTGGAACTTTTTGCATTCCAAAAATTTCCCTACTGGTCCTTTGGGTATTTTTTGCTGTCCGTTGTCTTATGTTAAGTGTCTTGTCTGTACACCCTCTGGTTATCAATTATCTTTCTTATTTCGGAGTAGATCTTTTCACAGTGCACTGCAGTGTATAAAGAACAATAGTGCAATAATTGAAGCCAAATCTATCAATTGATCTGCAAAGTTGTCTAACTATCAAGCAAAATGAACTAAATTACTCCGATAAGTGGTAGTATTGTTATGATGTTACAATAATTATGAAGCATTTCTGTTGGAGTCATTCAAAGTGTAAACATAGATGAGGGTTGGCAAACTCAACAATATAAACAAAAGTTAAAATTAGTGCAACCAGTATCCCTTGAGCTAAATCTTCTATTGATCCTTATGATTGGATTTAACAAAAGGTTAATGCTTGGCGCATCCTGTTTATAGAAAACGTGATGATTGAAGCACAAACCCTCATCGTTTGTTCTCCATTTAGTGTGGCCCATCCATCATTCAAATTTTGAGTATAATTAGCATTAATACCTCCGTTTCATCTACGCATCAATTTTTCCTTTCAATAACTTCTGCAAATTTTGAGTGGCGTATTGAAAAGTCATAATTGTAGTAATAATTCATTGTAAGATTAAAAATACTTCCTTTCGAAGACAAAGTTTATTACAATTGCATAAAAATAAACGGGTGTAGATTGATACCTAGCATATTTCAGGTCAATTGTTCCTTCTTTTCACATTGCTTTCTTCGACAAAAACCAAACTAACGGAAATAACGAAACAAAAACGAAGCTAAAATTGAATCACAACTGATAGCAGTCACGTGTTGCGTTTTCGCAGTCTACCACCTACCAAGTTTGGAAACACGTGATAACAGCTTTTATCGCATCAAGTCCCCACGGCGCGTTCGTTGGGATAGGGTCAGTTTACCTACAACCACAGTGATTTCTGAATGAGCAAACTGGTTTACGGCCCACCTTGTCCCGAGAATTGATTGTATTTCATGAGCGTAATAAAATTTAGTCCTTCCATGTTACAGGATGATTGGCTTACGGATAATGTTTATTCTATGTAAAAACAGTATCGCCCACAATCACCTGCAGTAGACATTTCTCGTTAAACATGGTGTTGTTTCCGGTATAAACCAAAATCACGCTCAGAATTTTAAAGAGTGGATTTTTTCATTCTTATCGTGTTTATTAAGCCATTTTCGTGCCGTTTCTCCTTTTGGAAGTTTGTTAATAAAATATACACAAATGATAAACGATAATCCCAGCACCTGTTTGTACAAATCTTCAACGTGTACGCGTTTAATTTCATTCAGTAAGAAGTTACTCATCCCTCACATTTCCTTACGTCGTATTTATTGTGGATGGTTTGCAGAATATCTACCCATTTGGTAAAAAAAACGAAGATTAGAACAAAAAGTAATTCTTTTTTTTTATTTTCGCCACCTCTTCCGAATAGGTTCAATAAAAGGATTATACGAATACCTCCTACAACGAGAGTACGCGGCTCCAGTGTCATACGCAGATCATCAGATAAAACGAAAAGCCGTTCGCTCACCGTCATTGCGGTTGCGATTCGGTCGGCGCAGCGATCCTTCCATGCCAGTAGAACCAGAGGTGAGAGTTATAATCGATGAATTAATTTCAACTTTGCCAAGTAGGTAATTAAAACATTTTTGTATATTGAACGACTCGGGTGCAACGGACAATCTGATCACAGTAAAAATTAGCTTTAATCCAAGTCAATCATAGAACTCCGTTCAGACAATTGGCTTGATGTTGGGAGTGATACAACAGTATGAGGAAAAACTACAAATGTTTTTCTCACGCTCCGAAGAATCTTCCTTTTGAGTACGCCAACCGATGAACATATGTTCTCGCACCCGAGGTTTCAATTTCATCATGGGAACACTTTTTTGTAATTTCCAAATATCCACAAATAATTTCCCAGAATTCATCCATCAATCTACAAATATAAGCCTTCTTTGTTTACAATTCAACAAAGCGAAAAAAGCTCCAAAGACCATATAACAAATGAAGACTTTTCCTCAAAAAAAATCGAGACGAAATGACAAGCCTGTAACTTTTTAGCGTGTGGGTACAAATTGATGAAGTTTTGACTGAAAGTATTGCTAAAAGTGTATTTTTGCTAAAGTGTATTGCTAAAAGTGTACAATTTTTTGAATTTTTCTATGGAGCGTAGACTTTGATCAAACCACCCCCTTTCCACCTAGAAAAGTCTAAGTGGTTTATGAATAGCCCTCAAGTGGTTATTGAGATGCCATCGGAACAAGAGCAGATCCACCAAAAAATTATGTGCACCGTTGTGGAAAATCCGACTGCGTCCCACATACGAAGAAGGCGGAGGTTTCCTTCTCGTTTGTCGAAAAAACGATGTAATGTGCCGGCCTACACGTCTACGCGGACACAAAGCAATTGCTGGGGAAGGAGTTTTACATTGCCACATCGCGGTTGGCCGTTCCTGAGGAGATAAGAAAGAAAAAGGTGGACAAATTCACCTAAATGTTTTTTGTTTGGCAAGCCATCTGTGGGTGTGGAGCTATGCACCATCACAACGGGTACCATACATAGGAAAATCTACCGAGACGACTGCCTCCAGAAGTGCTTGCTGTCTCACGAAGGCGAGACGTAATTTTGACCGGATTCGGCATCCTACCACTACGCACGGCCAGTGTTAGACTGGTACAGAGATAATAATGGTGCTTCCGTACCAAAATATTTCAACCCACCGATTTCGCCAAAACTTCATCCGGTTGAAACGTTTTGGGCCAAACTTCAGCTGGGTTGGAAAATACAGTAGGCAAAAGTCAGCCACACTATTGCCCAAAACTTTATGAGTGGTTTCTTAAATACTATGCAGATGCACTGGCTAAGGATCCGCACAAAGTAATTAGCAATATTTGGAAGGTAGAGCGGTTACCGGAGGTGATAATGTCTCATCTACAAAAAGGGTGACAAGCTGGATTGCTCTACTATTGTACAATTACGCTGCTGACATTTACCCACAAAACGATGTCGTTAACGAACATCAGACATAAGGCCAAAGCTAGCAGTTTTAGATTCATCAATGATGCATCGACAACAAAATACATGGAAGGAAGAGGGTCACAAGATGACAATCCTGAGTTCATCCTGAGTTCAAATCAACGGAGCAGCAATCGAGGTGGTAGACGAATTGTATTCAATGCTGCCTTATGGATGAAAACCATGCCTACTTTAGACTTCGTAGAATACTTTTTTTTACTTATTTACTTTCCGTAGGCCTATTTCCTCACATGGTGACAATCACCGACGCCAGGGAGACGACTCCACCACCACTAACGACTCATGACTATGAGCCAGGACCAACGGCTTTACTTCCCTTCCGAAGGAAGACGTGACCAAGATTTTTTCGCCTCAGAAAAACCACCGACGTCGACTGTAGCACTAGCAGTCACGCTTACCACTACACCACCGACGCCGGCAAATCGTAGAATACTACGATCAAACATAATTCGCTACACTACAAAGTTGACCGTCTATAGAACACTGGTTCGACCGGTAGTCCACTACCGTCACGAAGTGTGGTCTATGCTCGTGGAAGACCAACGCGCTCTTGGTGTCTATGAACGTAAGATGCTGTGTACGATCTACAATGGAGTTCATATGGAAGATGGAGCGTGGAGATGGTGATTGAACCACGAAATGCATGAGTTACTGGGAGAACCTTTCATCCTTGACATCGGTCGACTAAAAAAATCGGTCAAATACGAATGGTTGGGCAAGTTTGCAAATGGATTTCGAAAACTTACCGACTGGTATGAAGAGCAGAAGCGCCTGACGGGCACTGCAGTGAATTGATCAAGTGATTTACAGACCCTCCACAGAATGCGAGGAGGAGTGATGGAGTTTAGTAAACACTTTTTAAAAACGTGAAGTGCACCAAAATTCGAATGTAATAATTAAAAAAACTGAAGTCTGTTTTCTGTTCATTTGCTGTACCAATAGCATTGCAAATTACTCTGTATTTTCGGCATGGTTGATATGCGTCAACTTTGTTGCGATATTAATTTTTATTTTTTATTTGGTATACTGCTGCAACTCTTGTCATTTTTCATTTTACCTCTCTATATCTCCACTAGATTACAGCCTACTACTCTTTCACTGATTAAATGTCTCACTACGATAAATCCTAGCCGAGATACTAAAATTGCTTTTTTTCGATTAGGATTCCGCAATGTGGACCTATCTAAAATAGAAGTTCATGCAACAAGTTGCAATAAATACTTAATAATGATATCACTTTTAGGTTTTGCTCAGGAGTTTTCAGATTTTATTCAAATACCAAATTAATATCGAAATGCATAAAAGTGTAATTCATCACATTTGTTTAAAGTATTGTTTATTCTTTTAAAAGCATGTAAAAAAATTTAAAAGCTTATTAGTAGAACGATTACAATAATGAATTGGAAAAAATAGAAAAATTTAAACAAAAACTTCGCTTATTTTAAAATTACTTTAAAAAAAATAAAAAATAACAAAAATGAAACACTTTTTTAAACTATCACTAGTAAGCGCGAGCAAATATGTTTAAATTTCAATAGAAGAAAAAATCTCTTGTTAATAAGGAGGGGCCCATTTAAGTATTGGAAAAAACCTTTTTTTATTCTTACAGCGACCCTAGTATTCGGATTTGTAAACTATGATATCGTATGTGTGCCCTATAACAATAACAACATCAGAAGTTTTTTTTTCAAGGAGCAGTTCGAACGCGTTTCAGAGAAATACACGATAGGAGAAGAAAGAAGAATAATAATTGTGCACAATCAAACCCTTCGTGATCTGGGTCAAAACTTGCTAAAGTGTTGGGTTTTCCCCCGAAATACCGTGTGGCGTGTTTTGAAAAAGTACAGAGAACTATGTCGACTGACCGTAAGCCTCAAAGCAAGCGTCGGGCGGGTACTATCAACCGTCAACTGCGGAACAAAGTCATCAAAACATTAAGGCAAACCCCAACATCTCAGACCGAGATTTGGCCAAAAAGTTTCGTACCACACGCAGTACCGTGCAAAGGCTTCGTCTCAGGGAAAGCTTCAAGTCATACCGTACCTTTAGACAACCAAATAGGGATCAAAAGCAGAACAATGTGGCCAGAACCCGTGCCAAAAAACTGTATGATTAGGTGTTGACAAAATTCAATGGCTGTCTCCTCATTGATGATAAAACCTATATAACTAAATGAAGACACCTAATTCAGAGCTGTACAAAACGGAATGTCTCCAAATAAGAATATTGCCATTAATCAGATCCCACAATGAGCCTGAACATGTTTTGGCCAGATTTTGCAAGCTGTCATTACAGTAAAACAGTGCTACAGTGTATACCGAAAGAACTCAACCCTCCAAACTGTCCCCAGATTAGACCGATTGAGAGATTTTGGGCTATTACGAAGAGGAAGCTGAAGAGGAATGGTAGAGTCGTCAAAAGCATCAATGAATTGAGAACCAAGTGGACCACGATTTCCAAAACGATTTATGAGAATAATGTGCGCCGGTTGAAGAAACGTATTCCGGGAAAAGTTCGCAAATTTCTTAGAAATCGAGATGATTATTTTACTATGTAATCAATTTATTGGGCCATGGCTGGGAACAAAATAAATCATATGTCCATGAAATTGAGTCTCGATTTTCTTCTGAAATCATTGTTCATGTTTATATGCGAACAGTTCATTCATAACGTGTGGCTATATTCGGTACATCTAGGATGCAGTACTAGGCATATCGGCTCAATTTATCCAAATTTGAAACATTAAAAAATTGTGACGATAATGTATTTAGCTTAATTAGTGCAACTATGCAAACTTAAGAGTTGAGGAAAGTGAAAATCTCACCATGGATACATGCTTATGTATACATAATAATAAACAAAACAAAATAATATCGAACAATAACAATTTTATATTCTACAGGATGACGAAATGCTTGATCAACGATCCATCAGAGCTCCACAGCTTCGGTTACGGTTTGGAAGACCGGATCCACTGTGGACATCCTTCAATGAAAACGCACTTTTGGAAGAAAAACGTGCTCCCACGCAACGACTCCGGTGGGGTCGATCAGGAGGAATGGTAGCTATATACATTACAAGACAGATAAGCATAAAATTAAAATGTTGCATATTCCATTCCATTCCCCTCATCAATCAATCCATCAGTATTCTTCTCATGATGTTATGCAACAGAAGGCAATCCGAGCGCCCCAATTACGACTTAGGTTTGGCAGAAGTGACCCATCTTGGGCTATGTTCAACGAGCATCAGCTGAACGAACAACAAATGGCAGATGCTACACGAAATCCTTCGAAAACGCTTCAACTAAGAGTTGACGAACCTGTATCGATGGAGTCGACCGAGGTAAGCAATTTTGCAACCATAAATATAATTAATTCACTGCAATATCACCATGAGAGATATGATAATTCACAAAATGCAAGGGTGGGAGAAGCGCGCTTCGTTATGTTTTTTAGATGATCATCGGAGATGTAACCAACATCAGTTGAAATGTTTTTATTTAATTCTTTCTACAAAGAGATACCTAGTAGGGGGTAATTTGTGCTATTATGGAGGAACTAAGTCCCCAGTATTGACTTCAATGATATATTAAGATGTCTGAAAACAATTTTAGGATACTTCCTTAAAAAAAATTATGAATTTGCTCTCGCAATCGTTTTCGGGTCATTTATTTTTCAACAATAAACAATGCCATCTTTTAGCACTATTGTTTTGGTATTTTGTGGTATACATTCCTATTGTTGCGGAATAAAATTTTATATCATTATTTTAAGCAGCTTTGAACCGTTTCAATTATCCACATTGTTGTGTAAGAAAAATTCAAAAAGATATCAAACTCAGCACTTTTTACCTTATCTATTTCTCTTCCTTTTGATATCACTATTTTTGTATCACTATCACTAAAGCAGATACGGATTGCGCCTGCAACCTGCATACTTATATAGGGTAACGGGATGTAATGTTAGCCTAGCTCCTTCATTCGGCCAATGTACCAAATATGTCATTAATTTAGCGATAATCAACAATATCATTTTGCTATTAGGATGACCGATGTATGTTACGTCACATTCCTAGTACCTATTTTCAAATCTGGTTAAAAAATCTGATGTCAGCAATTATCGTGGTATAGCCCTTATTTCTTGCATCCCAAAACTTTTTGAGGCGATCATAAATGAATAACTATTTAACCAAATAAAAAATAGAATAACTACCTCACAGCACGGATTTTTCAAAGGCCGTTCGGCAACCACTAATTTACTCGAATTTGTGAATTATTCTCTGGAAGCAATGGAAAACGGAAGTTTTGTACACGTAGAAGTTTTGTACACGGATTTTAGCAAAGCATTTGACCGCGTCGACATACCCATACTTCTTTTTAAATTACAAAAGTTGGGAATACAGCCTAAACTAATCAAATGGCTTGAAACATATCTGACCAACCGTGAACAAATTGATAGATTTAACGGGAAAAATCGACTTCTATTCATGCTAGTTCGGGAGTACCACAAGGCTCTCATTAAGGACCGCTTTTTTTATTGTATTTGTGAATGACATATCTTTCATACTTAAGAAACTTAAATTTTTAATGTATGCTGACGACATGAAAGTCCGGTTTGGCGCCTTCCTGACCTTAAAAACACATAGCCCAGCCCGTTTCATGCTCTGCTGGACGAACCACTTCGACGAATTGACTTTTTAGGCCACGTCTCGGGTGGAAAGGTTTGGGTTATTCTTAAAGTACTGCTTTATCTTCCACGCCTTCTCTTGGAATTCCGTTTTCGGCTTGCGGCCGCTTCCAGCCCGCCGCTCGATGGTCTTCGTCTCCTGGAACATCTTCACAACGCGGGACACGATGGAATGGTGGATTCCAAGCCTTTTGCTAATCCATCTGTGCAACTGACCAGGATTATCGATCACCGCGCCTAAGATTTGCTGGCGTAGCTCTTCTTGTTTCGAATGCATCTTGAAAACTACTTGACAAATCGCGATTTTTTGCACACATAAACATAACACTCTAAACTACACACTTCGGAAAGTTCGTGTAATTTTAAGTCTCCTGTGACCGACACATGCAAGCGGACCAGATAACATAAATTTACGTCTGATTGTAATTTTACATGACGGATCAAATTTGTTGACAAACAAAATTAAAGTGAGGCGTAAAATTAAGTCACCTATAAAATTTTCTGTCAGATATCTACATCGAGGATTCAATTACAGATTTAACACTGTTCTGAGCTACCGAAAATAAATTCAGCAAAACAAGAAGAATAATTCAAGTGGTCCTGGAACCAAATGATTTGCCAATTGGGAAATTAATTTGCTGAATCATTTTCGTATTGCAGTTTGAGCTGTTCTTTTCTGAGGAAACAATAGAATAGCGCCTAGCATCGTTTATCAATAATGCGTTGTAAGCTCTTTCAGCTTTCTTAAAGCGATGAGTCGGCACGCACATCAATGAAACCACCGTACACGAAAAAGTTCCCTAACCCCATTATGCTGTTAGCTTGCGGGCTTACAACATGTTGTTCATAAATCTTTAAAGCCCTTCTCTTTTGTTGCTCTATATCTGTGATTTGGATAGAATGTGCTAAAGCAAAGTTCCATGAGTATTTTTGTTTTACTTTAATTAATGTATTTCAGCAGTTCACCCTTGAATATTCAATACAAACACTTCAAATACGCATGTGATCTAATGCATTCATTAATATAATATTATATACCAACGATTTTTTTATAAGTTTTTGTTTCATCTTAAAATTGAAAACATCGCATGCAACTAGTTATTAACGCAATTAGTTATTGAAGTTGTTCCAAACTTGTTCTAACATAACATTTGATGTCAAGAAAAGTACTTAAACGATGTTAATTATATCAAGTAAAGATATCACGTAAATGAAATTAAACTTATGAAATGACAATAATTAAGGTTATAAAGGTGATCAAATATGTTGCATAACGAATTTTCCTCTATCAAATACTATATCAACTATCTTATCGGCATTAACGATGTACATTCTGAAGTAACTAAATATATCTGTAAAATTACTAGTGCATTTGTATTAAAATTCAGTATCGGGTGTCGTGTGGCGAACGTCGGCGTGATATTTTGACATGCTAGCAGATGCCGCAACTTTAAAACATCAGCGGGCACATCGACTAAGTGAGCTACGTGACGTTATTGAAGAATCGATTGCTAACGCTAGCGATTGCTACAGATTTGAAAATTTACACAAAGTTATCGACTAATTTTGGTCTTGCTTAAACGTCTGTCTGTGGTTTAAGCACAGAGAACAGACATTGATGTCCATATACCATTTCTTGAAAAACGTGTGTAAAAGTTAATATTGGCAGCCGGTATAAAAAGCAAGTGCAGAGAAAAACAAACAAAACTTTTCAGGTTATGTGCTAGGCTTTGTATTGATAAACATTGGCATGACAGTTCTCGCACAACTGCAGCGCCGCCTACCAGGAGCATAACGACATACATTTGAAATGTCGGTTTAAAGTTTTACACAAGTAGCAGATCGAAGATGAACGTCTGTTCTCTGTGGTTTAAGGTTCTTGAAAATATCTGCCACCTTTCCTTGTCCGGTAGCCGTAATTAAATCCTGTCCAGGAAGCTGTTCAAAGTCTGCCTTGACCTATGTTTTATCGTCATCTGCCAAGGAATCAAACTTCGCCAGCATCGTCGTTTACAACTATCGCGATAGTCCTTTGGCCAACCCTGGCGCCACTCCCAGTTTCTTTGCAACATCTCGGACGGAGAGGTTGGGGTTCCACTCGAAACAGCGGGCAATTTTTTTTGTCGTCGCTGTGGCCTCCGGCTTTCGATTTCCCCCGATCCATCTTTCCTGGCTGTCGACAAGCGTTCACCGAACACTTTTAATACGTAGTAACACTTTTAATACGTGGTAACAGTTGATTTAGCCACATTGAACAATTTCGACAACTTAACGTGAGAGTAGTCTGGATTTTCGCCATGCACGTGCAAAATTTGGATGCGTTGCTTTTCTTCCTTCAACGACATTTTGATAACTGAAGTGCTAATCTCCAAATCAAAATAGAGGCATGTCAAATTGCAGTGCAGTGCAAAATTGTTAATGCACTATGAAAGGAAATGCGTCAAGTTTATGTTGACCAAATTTTGATCGCAACACCCTTTATAAGTTGAATAGATATAAACTAGTGTTCTTGTTCACGCTCATACCACGATTTACCAAAATATTGAAAGCTTTTCGAAACTAAGTACGGATTATAGATCGAAATCATAGGTACTTCATGATTTTATCTAAATAGCAAGTCAATTTGATCTATTTAAAAATTGAATCAGAATATTTATCCGTGTACAAAGAATATTAGTCCCAGTGGAGTGACTTAGCATTCAACGATTTTTCTAAAATTAACAACACTTGTTTAAGTTATATTCCAAAAGATACTTATTTAAATTCAGTTTTGGGCGTAAACATTAAAATTTAAACATAAGACATATATAATAAGAAACAATAGGTTAGTACTAAAACGATTCATCATTCTTCTGAAAAGGTTGCTGCAGGTCGCAAGGCCAGAAACGTACTTCTATCACAAGAGATCATTTAATAATTTGCCCTTTTACTACCTTCACAGAGCCAACAATAAAGCCTACAAATAATCGCAGTTAAACAAAAGCTCAGGAGCTAAACACTACGGCCATTAGTTAATAAAACTCAAGTGTGAGAGCCTAACATAATTTGCAGAATGTATAGGACGTAGACATTTATGAATTATTACCAAACACCTCGTGCGCCCCCCTTTTATTCTATTTTATTTTCGACCCCACTATAGTCGAAATATCATAAACGATACGTGTGAAACACTTTCCGCTTATTGGAAAGGATTTACCGTTTATATACAGCATAATAGTCTATGAGGAATCGATGGAGGGGAATTAAAATTTAACAGCACATCACAACCCAATGGAAAGACAAAAAAAACGGTTGGTCTCCTCTTAAACAAAACCCAGTTCAATGTTCCCTTTGCCCAACATATCCCCTCCAATATAACTCCACAATCAACACTCTCTCGAACAACCGCAAACGATATCCCAACGTTCAATTTTCTACGGAAATCACTTATCCTACACACTAAGAAAATTGAAGGAACACTAACACTAACATAAGCAATTATTAATATGAGCAATTTGAGTCATAAAAGAGCCGAAATTCAGCACAATTTACATCATTTTTCGTCTAGCACTACATATCACCTAACCATCCCCTAACGCATATTTCGATGTGTGTAGTGCTATAGGTGTTGCAGACGGCTGTTGCTAATGCTAGTGAAAACGTTTATTAGATGGGCTAAGTTATTAAGCCACACATGAGCATCCTATATCGCGTATAGTTCCTCTAGCACTAATTATCGCAGGCGTTAAATTTACCATAATCTACAACACAAATTGACATAATCCGGATGGGGCAGAAGAAAATTATCCTCTCAACAGACGATTGCCAACAATATGCTACTATTTATACGTAGCTATACATGCATCTACGATGAAAGCCACCCTTAGAATAAGGAGGACAGAGTAGTGAAAAGCAAATCACTTACAACTAAGTGGATGAAAACGCTTCAGGTGGTAAAATTACAAATTGTTCATCTCTGCACAGACAGACTGTAATGTGCATATCTACAACACCATGTTTGCAAATAGCCGTCTGATCCTTGTTTCTTTGTGTATCACGAGTACCTACCTAGACAACTGTATTTGGTGTGAGACACATAATGTCATTTATGGAACAGATTATTGTTCTTGGATTGCAAAAGTCAAAGTCTTTAAAATGAAGGCATAACCATCACCATGAAAACTAAATAATAAAACAAATAGTTATGCACTGGATGCACCTCCATCACGTCCACCAAGTAATTTTAATTATCTCGAAGGGAAACATCGTATTCTGCAGGGAAACGCGAATTAATCGTAAAAGTAGTCAATATCTTAAATTGAACCTAGAGTTCCACGCTATTTTCGAAAATCATTATTGCAAACCCATTCAATCGTACCAAAATAACGACAAGAGATTCTCTCTCTCTCTCTCTCTCTCTTTCTCTCTCTCTCTCTCTCTTCACTCGTTTTCTTTTGTTAGTTACGATGCCATTATCAAACATTCCAATAGCTTGTTTCTACACATCAGAAAGAATATGGATTTAAATATAATGCCAATAATTTGTGGTAAAATGTAAGAGGAATCTGTTGTTAATGAAAGAGAGAAAATAAGCAAAACGAGTCTCTCAATGTTACTTAGGAGCTTCTGAATTGTTGATCGAGTTAACTAAGGTACACTTACGTTGATTTTCGGTACGTAACAAGGTTACGGAGTTGTACCAGTACAATCAAAACTAAGATTTGATCAAAACATAAATCCAAGCGAAGTTTAAGATGATCTTCCAGGAGATCAGGTGCAATCTTAAAACTGCTTCTTAGTGCTCCGTTTGTTTGTTTGTTTTTTTTAAACGACTAATAAAGATTGTTCATTAGTTTTGACTGGAATACAACCAGAAACAAATCCCCGGGCTGAAGTTTTTCGTCGGAAAGTCCCACCTGGATGTACCGGATAAATTCCGGAAGAAGAAGGTTGACAAATTTGCCAAGAAGTACTTGGTGTGGCAGACGATCTTTGGATGTCGCAAATTCAGCAAGCCATTCGTAATGACCAGCATAATCAACGGCCAAATACATATATAAAAGAAAGCCTCCAAAAGCACCTGCTGCCCTTGCACTATGGTCCAGATCACGAATTTACGAGGAAACATGCTCCCAGCGCCTAAACTTGAAACTTTACAGCAAATTAATGTTCTACAATATGGTTTGTATCATCAAGGCCCATTTTTTGATGTTGATTAAAATTAGGGTGGTCCCCATTTTCACGGAAATACAAAAACTAACTTTTTTATTTGCAGAAATAGACGTTTACATCCTGTGTCAAAATTGTAGCGCAAAAAATTTCATGGAAGTTTTATTAAGAAATTTTTTTTGTACCTTAAAAATTGACCGATTTAGAGCAATTTTTTCTCATCAACTTAGGGTGTACCATAAAAAATTGATTGTTTTGTCCTTACTTTTTTCTTTCAATTCCCACCGTAAAGTTGTGTTTGGACGAGTTTTAGAACTTTTTAAGACGCGTACTTTGGTGTACAAATTTTGCCGCTAGTTTCAATAAATCAATAGTTATTGAAGTTTTTCTTAAAAAAATACGCCCTTTTTAAATGTTGATTTTCATGATTGGGGCAAATACAAAAAAAATTAAAGACGTCATTTGGAAGGACAATTTATAGTGTTCAACATATGTGAAAACTAGAGATACATTATTTCTGTATCTTGAGAAAATTACATTTGAATCTGGAATGGCTTAAGAAGAAAAACTTCAATAACTATTGATTGGTTAAAGTTAGTGGCAAAGTTAATATATCAAAATACGCGCCTTTAAAAGTTCTACAACTCGTCCGAAAACAACTAAACGATGAAAATTGAAATAAAAAAGTTAGGACAGAAAAACTTTTTTTTATGGCTCACCCTAAGTTGACGAGGGAAAAGTTGCTCTAAATCGGTCAATTATTAACCTTAAAAAAAATGGTGGTGAAACTTGAAATAAAAACGTCTTCCTATTTTTTTATGTTGATTAAAATTAGGGTGGTCCCCATTTTTACGGAAATGCAAAAACTAACTTTTTTATTTGCAGAAATATACGTTTATATTTTTTGGCAAAATTGTAGCGCAGAAAATTTCATAAAATTTTTATTAAAATTTTTTTTTTTGTAGCTTGAAAATTGACCGATTTAGAGCAACTTTTCCCTCGTCAACTTAGGGTGAGCCATAAAAAAAAGTTTTTCTGTCCTAACTTTTTTATTTCAATTTTCATCGTTTAGTTGTTTTCGGACGAGTTGTAGAACTTTTAAAGGCGCGTATTTTGATATATTAACTTTGCCACTAACTTTAACCAATCAATAGTTATTGAAGTTTTTCTTCTTAAGCCATTCCAGATTCAAATGTAATTTTCTCAAGATACAGAAATAATGTATCTCTAGTTTTTCACATATGTTGAACACTATAAATTGTCCTTCCAAATGACGTCTTTAATTTTTTTTGTATTTGCCCCAATCATGAAAATCAACATTTAAAAGGGCGTATTTTTAGAAAACTTCAATAACTATTGATTTATTGAAACTAGCGGCAAAATTTGTACACCAAAGTACGCGTCTTAAAAAGTTCTAAAACTCGTCCAAACACAACTTTACGGTGGGAATTGAAAGAAAAAAGTAAGGACAAAACAATCAATTTTTTATGGTACACCCTAAGTTGATGAGAAAAAATTGCTCTAAATCGGTCAATTTTTAAGGTACAAAAAAAATTTCTTAATAAAACTTCCATGAAATTTTTTGCGCTACAATTTTGACACAGGATGTAAACGTCTATTTCTGCAAATAAAAAAGTTAGTTTTTGTATTTCCGTGAAAATGGGGACCACCCTAATTTTAACCAACATAAAAAAATGGGCCTTGATGATACAAACCATATTGTAGAACATTACTTTGCTGTAAAGTTTCAAGTTTAGGCGCTGGGAGCATGTTTCCTCGTAAATTCGTGATCTGGACCATAGTGCCTTGGTTTCACGAAGGTGAAACTTTGCCTTGGCCGGATCTTGTATCGTGCCATTACGAGAAACGCGTTTTTTTTTTGTGCCGAAGAAGGCAACCTCACCAAACTCGCGAGAGCTTTTCCGAATAAAAAAAATATGAACAATTATGGAGGGCAAGCTCCAAAAAACAGGGGAGCTCTTCAAAAACGACTAGGATTTGAAGAAAGAGAGAATGAAAATGTGTAAGACAAATGGCGCATGTGTTGCACAGAATTTTAAGGGCAGCTATAGGTCATTTTTTACTGTTGCATTTGTTTTCGAGTACAATCTTTACTGACCGGAATTTAAAATTTTCCATTCTGTCCCCCCTCAATCAAATAGTGGCCTTCTGAGAGTTTTAATACAGCTGTATATGCGACGATACATCATACGGGTCAAAGAACTTCATGATTATATATCCGAATAGTTTATTGATGTGACATAAGAATGAAAACCAGCAGATTGGAACTCGTCCTAAAGTTCAGTGCTTTTTTTAAATCAGTTAAAGATGTTGTAGAATAACAAATATTACGTTTTGATTCAATTGTAGAGCTGTATGGCCATAGTAAGACGTTTTAAGAATTATAATGTTTTAATATAATCAAAGCATTAGACTGGCCTTATTATAACGTGTGATTTTCGTTTGAAAATTTGCCGTAATATGGTCCCATACGGGTCTCATTTTACATGAAACTACTTTAAGGTGTAAAAACATCAGAATATTCGAGCACTATTAAAAATAACTTG
Organism: Aedes japonicus; assembly: GCA_034211315.2. Taxonomy (NCBI): domain Eukaryota; kingdom Metazoa; phylum Arthropoda; class Insecta; order Diptera; family Culicidae; genus Aedes; species Aedes japonicus. The sequence goes on from JASCZW010001216.1 coordinate 162,531, forward strand.
CATTCGTTTTGTTAACGCTTATTATATCTCCTCTGCATGACTGAGTGACCGTACCTTGCCCTAAACACCACCCATAAGGATTTGGGCAATTAGGTGTTTAACAAACTTTGGCCTTCATGATGGCCCAAAACTTCTCAATCGAACAAAGCTCCGGCGAGTTCGGTGGGTTAAAGTCTTTTGGTACAAAAACCAAACCGTTATCCCTGTACCAATCTATCACCGGCCGCGCGTTGTGTCAGGATGCCAAATACATCTAAAACAGCGTATCGCTTCTGTGAGACCAGAGGAAGCGCTTCCGGTGGAGTCACTCATCTCGGTAGAATTCCACAATCGTGGTACCCGTTGCGATGAAACTTAAGTGTAAGATATTAACAGAATTCAAAGAATGAATAGGACGAAGACATTTATGATGTGGTAATGTAAAACTCCTGCTCTGGCAATTGCTTTGTGTCCGCCTTGATGTAAGTCTCTTCGTCCATAACCTCGCATCATTGTTTCGTCAGTCACTCTCGGTACAGCTTCTTGGCGCGGGTTTTGGCTACTTTATTTTGTTTATCGTTCCAGTTCGGTGCCTTCCTGATCTTGTAGACGTGGACACCGGCAAGTTTCATGGTTTCTTCGGAAAACCAGATGGAAAACTCCACGTTTTTTCGCCACATGGTAGATCGAAAGTTTCGGTCGACGCTTGAACAGATTCAAAACCTTCCTCGCATTCACCGAACAACTTTCTGAATGACTTCACCACCCGGGACACCAACGAATAATGGAATCCTAGATGTTTTCCTATCCATCTGGGGGCGGTTGGACTTTCCATGATGCCACGAATAATTTTTTGGTGGATCTGCTCTTGTTCAAATACCATCTCAATAACTACCTCTCGAGTACTTTTTCAAACACGCATCTGATTTTGTAAACAAAGAGGGGAAGTAAGATTCAAACGTTAAATTCTGGAAATCCTTAGCAATAAGCAAATTGTGAAAAGCAATAAGCTTGAAATGCTAAGAAGAAGAAATTTATTGAGCTGGAAATAAATAGTCCATTTGCTTCTTTACCGTTTCAAGCTTATTGCTTTCACTATTAGCTTATTTCTTGATCTCAACTTAATGTTCCAAATGCACTTCCACAGTTATGAATTGAAAGCTTTCGATGTCAGGTACCATTTTTGCATTAGTATTAGGTGCGCAACTAAGTTGTCGCTGTTTTTTTGTGAAAAAGGAACTTTATTTTGAAAATAAAGGTTACAAACGAATTATTCAAAGTATTGCCCATCACTAGCTACGACTTTTTCCCATCTTTCTGGTAGAACGTGAATACCATATCGATAGAACTGTTCGTCTTTTGATGCTATCCAAGAATCAAGCCATTTTGAGATGTCATCATATGAGTGGAATTGCTGACCATTAAGACCATGTGCCATCGAACGGAACAAGTAATAATCGGACGGTGCAATATCAGGAGAATATGGCGGGTGGGGTAGGACTTCCCATTTGAGCGTTTCCAAGTAGGTTTTCACGGGTTTCGCAACGTGAGGTCGAGCGTTGTCATGCTGAAGAATCACTTTTTCGTGTCTGTGCTCGTATTGTGGCCGTTTTTCGTGCAGTGCTCGGCTCAATCGCATCAATTGAGTTCGATACCGTTCCCCGGTAATGGTTTCGTTTGGTTTCAACAGCTCATAATAAATAACACCAACTTAGTCCCACCAAATACACAGCATAACCTAGGCGACGACGTTTAAGCATGCCCGGGCATGAATGTTTCCGTTTTGGGTTACTGTAATGAATCCATTTTTCGTCACCCGTCACAATGCGATGTAGAAATCTCTTCTTTTTTTGCCGCTGGAGCCATTGAAAAAACGACGCTCAATATCTCTTGGCTTCAAATCGTAAGGAACCCAAGTTCCTTGCTTTTGAATCATTCCCAACGCATGCAATCGCTTAGAAACGGCTTGGCGGGAAACTACTAATCCTGAACCAAGCTCTTCTTGCGTTTGACACGGATCCTCATCGAGCAATGCCTCCAATTCAGAGTCTTCGAAGTTTTTTGGCCTTCCTTCGCGCGGACGATCATCAACACTGAAATCACCGTTTTTGAAGCGACGAAACCAATCACGACACGTTGTTTCACTCAGAGCAGCATCACCGTAAACTTTTTGGAGCTCTCGATGTGCTTCAGCCGCCGTTTTCTTCGAATGAAAGAAGAAAATCAACACTTCCCGCATATGACGATTATTTGGCACGAAATCAGACATCTTCAAACAACCAAAATATATAACACCAAACCAAACTCACTGATTTGGCAAAGCGGTTTGTTTACCATATGTCTGAGCTTGTTTTATGACGCTTGAGATATACAGCATTCGACCAGCACTTACTACTGGCGCCATCTATTGCTAAACAGCGGGAACTTAGTTGCGCACCTAATATGATTGTGTGGCAAGTACAATCATACCCAGGAAGGCGAGAAATTTTCCTTAACGAAAAAATCCTAGACCAGATCGAGAATCGAACCCAGTCACCTCCAGCATGGTATTGCTTTGTAGCTGCGCCTTTACCGACTGAGCTAAGGGAAGACCCAAATTCAGCGCCCGCACAGTGGAAACGGACACGGAACCAGCGCATTTTTCCAATTTTGCCCGCATTTGCTGGATGTCTTTGACTACTTCAGCGCTTCACCGAAGTCACTGCTTTAAATTTCCAAGCATGTTTAGATTGGTCGAAATTACGAGCAATTCGGAGGATTCTTTAGTTTGGGAACAAAATCGATTTTGTTGGCAGGATACCACTCCAGAACCACCTGGAGTTGTGCCAGCTGCCCAAATCGGGCCATAAGATGACTTTGCCCCTATGCTTGCGGATTAACGGCAATACACGCTTTTTCAGGCATTTTTTTTATTTAAACTTGGAATGTCATCTTCGAGGATGTGACGAAAGGTTTCGTTTTCAGGCCACAACTGAAAATCGCTTGCCAAATCATGGCCTTTTCACAAAATTATCGGCAAACGCGAACTTGAATCTTCCCGCCACATCCCCACGTCCAATCGCGATGTAAAACTTTTGGGAAGCTTAATTGGTTGGTTCCTCTGAATCACGTATTGTTGAAAAACTTACTTTTTAAAGTAGACATTTTTCGACGGATATGGACGTAATTTCAGTCAGTAAGCACCATATTAGGACTATTTGTAGATGCGACTTTGTCTGTTCAATCAGGTTTCTCATTAAAAGCAACCTTGTGAAGCTTATTTTTATTTTTTTCCTCAGGCAATCAATTTTAAGCTATATTCACTTGGCTTTTATTCGCAGAACAAATTTAAATTAAAATACTTTAAAACACTTTAATCTGGACATCTGATTAATATTAAGAACACTATAACTCCAACTGTATAGATTATGTTGCTTAGGTTTTGGGTAGGATTCGTTATTTCCATAGAAAGTCTCACCAATATCAAAGTTTTACAATGGAAGGAAATTCCATGTCTTGAAAATTGAGCCCACGCGAGATTTCTTGTGAAATACTTGTTCATGATTACATGTGAACAGTTCACCTGTAACGTATGACTAGAAATTAGAAGAAAAAACGTATGACTTTTTTCTGTACTTCTTGGATGCAAAACTGCTGAATGCCTATATCAGCTCAATTCAGCAAATACCAGTGCAGCCATGGTGACTAAAAAGTTATAGAAATCGAAAATCTTACTATATGTATCTATAAATTGACGAATAATGTCCCAACTGCTTTAGTTTGAAAAGATCATCAAGATCTCAACAAGATTTTGTCGGTTTTCGCTGCATTTATAAAATATTTGGTACATAGGCTGAATGAAAGAGCTAGGATGATCATGTTATCATGTTATCCAAAGATCTGGAGTAATTTAATCATGTTATCCAAAGATCTGGAGTAATTTTATTGAAGCATATTACGAAAACTGACGTTCATAGTGCCGTTTTACATAAGATACCCTTACTATTTTCATTCAACACTTAAAGGAATATTATTACTGACATTATTTGAAATAAGCTAGACCGGCATTTATCCCTTGCATAACAATAGAAACATTGGCATGCATATGTGCATTGTATACTGTATGTACATGGTTTGAGTTTATGCATTGGTTAAAAAATCTTTTCATCCGTCACCAAAAATTGTGAATGAATTATAGAGTTAGAAGTAGAGTTGGTTATTACCTTTTCTCACCTGCGTTGATTTCTAATTTCCTTTCTAATGAAACAAAAGCATGTATTGCAGCATGCGAATCTGCGACATATTCGACGATGATGATGCGCTTCAATGCAACATCTATTGGAGAGGTTTTGGAAAGTGACAAGACATCGAATTTTCAATGTTGCTTAACGACAACAGAGACCACGTGATCTGCGTTTCTTTCTTGTTTGGCTAGTACATTCATTCAGAAAATGTTGATTCTACCGTCTCTTACTGGAGGTATTATTTAATTAAACCAACCTGCCCATGCTTGCAAAGCGAAATTTCACATCATATAAGAAAGTATTCTAAAATCATAAATAATATTTTCATCACAGGGGGAAATCTGCATAGATAGCACCCCATTTTACGGGAAACCCCCTAACAAAAAATAAGGAAATTTATAGTATAATAGCATTTTGTTTGTTTCTGTGCCAAAAATCAAACAGTAACTGTTTGTATCAATAGTACAAACAGCCGCTTTGAACTGATTTAAACAGTTGGGGGGGGGGGCGGGGTGGGTGGCAAGGCTAGAGGCACGGGTGGGTTTTTAGTGGGTCGAGGAGTTCGCACTCTCATCCCCACACCCTGAGTTCTTGAGGAGTCTGTGAGCAGATTTTCCATCCCGTTAAAAAAACACCCGCTTTAAGAATGCTGTTCGGGCGACTCACAAAATCTAATAATGGTTTATCAGTGAGAAAACAAGTTGAGCACTCGATACTGAAGATGTCAGAAAATCGCTGGCAAAAATGGCTATCTGTCATAAGATATGCTTTTTCTAGTGGAATTTAACTGAATTTTTGCATTTACTACTGATTGTTAAAAAAGTATTTCAGTTTGGTATTTATTTATTTCAAAAAGAGCACAAATCAATCATTAGTTAAGTTTTCCTAGTTTTAAAATCACAAAACAAGTTAATTCTTAATAATGCCTGAAAGAGAATTTTGACCGATTCAAAGCAACAATAAGGATGCTAATGGAGCCCCTCACAACGTGTTCTGAAGGTTTACCATAGAGAAATCAAGGTAGTTTTTTATAGTTCTTGAGAACCAATTTGGTCCGATTCGAACCAACGATAAGGCTGCTGATGGGGTCACTAACAAAGTGTGATATGGGCTTCTCTTTAGGATTTGGATTTGGACCGATTTAAAATCACAGTAAAGATAATGTAGGGGTCACTCACGAAGTGTGCGGGTAGTTTTTCATTGGCCGAAAAAGGTAAATGTTTAGTAACGGTTGAGATCAGATTTGGATCTATTTAAACCAAAAGTAAGAATGGTGTTTAGGCCACTCACAAAACGTAATGCTGATTTTTCATTGTGAAAACAACTGTTAACAAAGCGTTGGAGCCGCTTTGGACCGATTTGAACCAGCAGTAAAGTTGCTGTTGGTAGATCCGTGCGATTTAAGTATAAGTACCGAATAAAAATAACATTAAGAATGCTATTGGAGCCATTCACAAAGTGTGATGGAGGTTTTTCATTAGCAAAACAAGGTAAATTTTTAGAAACACCTGCCTCACAAAACATGCTGTTGGTAGCTTACTGAAAAATCTAGGTAAATTTAATATAAAGCTTGAGAGCTGATTTGACCTCATATAAAACAAACAGTATGGATGCTATTGGAGCTGCTCATGAAGTGTTATGGTGGTTTTTCATTGAAATTGTTTTCTAGGCAAATTTAAAATAAACCGATAAGTACAGATACTGTTGGCTCCAACAGCATAAAAACCAACAGTACAGATACTTTTGGGGCCACTCACAACGTGAGACAGTGATTTTTCCATAGAGAAAGCACTTTCAATCTGTACAACTACATTCTAAAAACTATTTTACTACTGAAACTTATATCAGCATCAGCAGATTGAACGTTCTGAAGAGCAATTTATTCTTACCCACCTGAAATAATGGTTAAAGGATTTGGTGAAATTTAAGTCTCTAAAAGCACTTTCTGCCTTCTGGAAACTTTATGCTTCTACTGTTTCCAAGCCCATCTGTTTCGTATCAACCGGGGGAGACTTGGTCCTATAGCCATTGATTTCATTATCTCCTATCCTTTCAACCAATTTCAATGTTAGAGGCAGTCTGTTTTCTAGCTTTTATTTCTTAGAAGATGACACCCTTAAAATTTATTTAGTGTACCAAAACAATCGAAGTGCATTTTACAATAAACGTAACAAGTAGTGGTTATCAACATAGCTAAACACATCATGGAGTCAAGTTCTTCATACCATTCGTGAATCCGGATACATGAAATCAAAACCAACTTAAATAAGGCAAACTTCAAAGCGAATGATAGATACACAATTTTATGGACAATTTCCGTGGAATTTCCAATTTAACTTCTAAACTAACTTTCAAACTAACTCCTTTTTCTTTTTTTGCTCCTACTACAAAATGTTTCAAATACACAGTTATTATTCATGAGCTTTTAATGCCAGGTACAATTTTTGCATAAGTACGATTATGTGACAACCCAAGGTACACCAAACTACCATAATTAGTTGCAGCAACTTGAGTCACAATAAAGTTTCTTCAACCGATTTGCAACAAGTGTGCTGCTAGGGAAGTTCAATCATACTTTATGCCCACGGAGTAGAGACATTTTTCTTGACGAAAAAATCCTATACCAGACCAGAAATCAAACCCAAATGGTGTTAGTTTGTATTTGTGCTTTCACCAACTGAGCTAAGGGAGGAAAATGGTAAGCTAAAGGAAAGGAACTAAACAGACTATAATCTACAGCAACTAAACGGTCGATTTTTATACCTTTGGATTCTAGATTATTTCTACCTCTGTGCAACGGTGGAGAACATTCTACCGACTTAACGGCTGCATGCATTGCGTTTTCAAACCTCTTCGTATTAACATTATTGTGAAGATTATGCACGATGTTGATAGTTTCCGAATGATTGTGCATCTCAATTGCTACCGTGTGGACCCTAAATCACATTGAAATCCGTGTAATCAAACGTGTAACAGCAAAATGTGTGGTCCAACCTGATACAAGGCAAGGATGTTAAACTAAACTAAATGCTGATAAGTTGATGCATCAAAAATAGCCCAGATCAGGCTTCCATCAATGTCGTTTTTCGGATACCTGCAACACGACAAATACTCACAGTGAGTAAAATCTGTATCCACATTAATCAGGACACCTGAACACAAATTATTGTAACTTTTGAAATATTGCACGTAGGAATGAAAAAATTCACTGTGGTATAGCTGAGAGTCTATGATGAAAAACACTATGATTGATGTTTACATTTCATGTTTAGTATTCAAGATGGCGACGAAAGAAAAACAAGTGCGCGAACGAATTTTGTACGGGCGTACGGCAAATCCTGACTTGTCAATACGGGACCTGGCTAAAACATTGGATTTTCCTAAATCCACTGTTCACGATGTGCTCAAATCATTTTCGGAACATTTGACGGTGGAGAGGAAACCGAGAAGTGACAAAAACATTGGATCCTGTCATAGACCGAAAGGTGAAAAGGATATTAACGAAAAACCCAAATCTCTCCATTCGAACGGTGGCTCGTAAAATATGGATGCCGCCTGGTTTTGTCCACAAATCAAAACAACGTTTGGGACTTAAGTCGTATAATGTAAAAACAGTTCCAAATCGCAACGACAAACAGAACTTGGCAGCAAAATCACGGGCTCGACGTTTGTACTGCGAATATTTGACGAAGTTTTCATGCGTTGTTATGGACGATGAAACATATGTCCTGGAGGATTTCAAGCAGCTTTTAAGGCTGGCTTTTTATTCTGCTATGGCCAGAAATTCTACTGCTGAGCATTTCAGAACGAAGAAGGCATCAAAATTTCCCAAAAAATACCTTGTGTGGCAAGCAATTTGCACGTGTGGCAAAAAGAGTAAATCTTTCATCACTACAGGCACAATCAACAAGGAGATCTATCAGAAAGAGTGTCTGCAGAAGCGATTGCTATCCTTCAACAAAAGTTCTTTGTTCTGGCCCGATTTGACATCATGCCACTATGCTGAAACTGTGATGGAGTGGTACCAAGCAAATCAAGTGAACATTGTACCAAAAACCTCAAACCCACTAAATTGCCCAGAGCTACAACCAATCAAGATATATTGGGCTCTGATGAAGCGGAAGCTTTCTGGAATGAATCAAGGAATCAAAGACAACAAACACTTCCAGCAAACTTTAAAAAACCGGCTCCTACGATTTCTAAAGAGTCTGTACCAACCCTAATGGACGGAGTTAGGCGCAAAGTTCGAAAATTTTATTCAAATATCGAATAACTATGTTCTGTCTTCACGAATTGTTAAAACACATCCCATGAATCTGAAATAAACAACTACGACGGAAATATAATGCAAAATTTATGTTTTATTCATGTTTTGAGGTGTCCGGATTATTGCGGATAAAGACCTTACCCGAGCAGGAACCAATAACTTGATAACTGGCCTTGGTATTTAGGAGCTCAGATTAAGAGGTAAAATACCTGAGGGTAATACCATAAAGTTGTTCCCACAATGTTATGCGCATACCAAATTGAGGTAAAACAATACCAAAATAGTACCTCTCAGGTATTCAAAATAACAAGTTTTGTTATTCGAGAGGTATTTTTCGTGCAAATCTTAGGTATTTTGCTTAGGTATTTTACCTCTAAATCTGAGCTCTTTAATACCAAGGCCAGTTATCAAGATCAAAATTAGGTATTCATATGTTGTTGTCTCCTGCTCGGGATGTTATGCGAATACCAAAATGAAGTAAGACAATACCAAGCTAGTACCTCTCAGGTATTCCCAGGTATCCGAAATAACAAGTTTTGCTATTCGAGAGATATTTTGATTGCAATTCTTAGGTATTTTGCTTAGGTATTTTACCTCTTGATCTGAGCTCTTCAATACCAAGGCCAGTTATCAAGATCAAAAATAGGTGTTCAGGTCGTTGTCTCCTGCTCGGGTACAATTGCCACCCTGATTCAAAAGTTCAGAAACATAAGGAAATAGGCGGAATAACAAGATTTTTTTTCAGCTGCTAGCGGAATATCAGCAGGGCAGCATTTGACATTTGCTATTTTTTTCAAAACCTTAGTACACCACACTCAAGTTGAGCTACCTTTGTCTTTCCAAGGCTGATCGTTTCCTGAATAATATAATATAAGTTTTCCATGAAGCATAAGATAAGAATTAGTAAGTTCCCTTAAACTCCATCTTCCTTCGACAGATACGCGTATTTCGTCTACAATGTGTAGACTTTTTCAGTATCTAGCACGAATACTTGATTCCGATATGATGCACAGTTTCCAAATAGCTACTTATGCAGCAAGCAGTAAAACGAAGAATTTTTCACCATGATTTGGATGATAACTGTAGGTGCTGAAAAAATCTGGTTTTACACAATTTGTTCACCTGTATTTTTGATAAAGCCATTTGATAGTGTCATTTAATTGCAAATTGCTTAAAAAATATGCCAGAAAAAATTTATTGAATCAAGCAAGCAGTATTTGAACCGAGTTTTATGTGAAATACCTCTTCTTTTTCCTTTTTTTTCTTTTCAGCCAGTCGATTCCGAGGAGAACAGGCCAAGGAGCATGGATGAAAAATAACTCAGAACAGGAATTTGGTAAATCGGACAAAAGCATAACTCATTCTTCAGTTTCCTTAACGTTATAATCTAGGTTGCATTGTGTTGGCCCCCAAAAATATATTATCGGTTTTTACGCTAGATTGAATATCAGCATAAGATAAATATTGTGTTGAGGATAATAATAAGAACACCGTTTTTATCGAACAATCGCACTTGTAACAAACATTGCAAATTTATGAAAAGTTATATGAAATAAACATCTATGAAAAAGGAATCACATTAATCTCATTGACAAATCGATATATAAAAACCCTATCTTCCCCCGAAATTATAAAAAAAAATGGTAGCAATTACAAAGCAGGCTAAGTATGATGGTTAGTGTCAATAACAGGATATCAAACAAAACATGCAACTATTTTATTAAAAGTCCCTTAACTACATCTTCTATACATAATAACAACAAAAGTCATCATCATCATCATCTATTTACTGCATGTCCCTTCCCTTTGGTACATGCATATAGTAAATGATTGATCGAGAAAGGCGTTCATAGTTACCAGCACTTAATCATACAAATAATGCAAATTTTTCTCTCACCGTTGCAATTTATCAGTATTTGTTCAAATTTTAAACTACAAGATGTAAGGCGTGTTGAAATATATAATAAGTAGGGATACTGTGTGTCCTCCAATAACACTACAAAAAGGCGACAATTATCAGAATGCAAGGAAAAACTTTTTAGATGAGTTGTATTTAAAGGCAGATGCAGCATGTACATGTGTATAAATAAACGATTACATTCACATCTAGTGAAGAAACAAACATTTTACGTAGTATTAAATCAATTATCCTTCTACCTACATTTTCTTTTTCGACTTGTCTATTACGATGCAGCATAATCAGGGTGGCATATTACTTCAAATTTGCTTCATCATCATCATTAGTCAGAGCGTATGCCATCACGGTCGATGTGCTAATTGCTGAAACAAAAACGAACCGAATAAAGACCATGACTGGAACAGAGCAGCGATTGTCGTTATCTGTTCCGGCCATTTATGAACCTCGTGGGTGCAATTGGAAACATTACAAGGTAAGTATTTTCTATTCATACAACATACGAAAATTAACAGTTTTATATGCCTAAAGCACCGTGATGTTGGGTGAAATTGATCTTTTATTTTTGGAATAGTAAATTATTGATGCAAATTTAATGCTTTTAAAAATGTACGACGTAGAGCCGTTGCATTACAATTGCATCTATCTCTTTCTATCTTATACATAAGTTAATATTCAATCAACTTTGAAAAAAAACAACCTTCGAGAACACAGTGAATAAAAAAACATCATATGTTTACAAAAATGTTGATAAAGGGTGATACGGTCAAAATTTGGTCAAGGGAAAACGCGTGTAAATCGGTTAAATCGTTTATTTAAAAAATCAAATTAAATTTCTTTTTCAAGTTCAATTAGTATAAAATTCAGGAAAAATATTCAGTTGGGCTTCCGCTTTTCCAAATCCGAATTGCCGGGCCTTACGATTGACCCCTGCCATCAGATTTTGTACAGCCACCTTGTCCACCTTCTTCGCCGCAGAAAGCCAGTTTGCCTTGAACTGCTGCTCGTCCTTAGCAGTTTTTTTTGGTCTTCTTTAGGTTCCGCTTGACAATAGCCCAATATTTCTCAATTGGGCGGAGCTCTGGCGTGTTGGGAGGGTTCTTGTCCTTGGGAACCACCTGCACGTTGTTGGCGGCGTACCACTCCATGGCCTTTTTACCGTAATGGCAAGATGCCAAATCCGGCCAAAACAGTACGGAACAACCGTGTTTCTTCAGGAAAGGCAGCAGACGTTTATTCAAACACTCTTTCACGTAAATTTCTTGGTTGACAGTCCCGGAAGTTATGAAAATGCTGCTTTTCAAGCCACAGGAACAGATGGCTTGCCAAACCAGATATTTCTTTGCGAACTTTGACAGTTTCGTGTGCTTGAAAATATCTGCTACCTTTCCCCTTCCTTTTGCCGTATAAAACTCCTGTCCCGGAAGCTGCTTGTAGTCGGCTTTGACGTAGGTTTCGTCGTCCATTACCACGCAGTCAAACTTCGTCAGCATCGTCGTGTACAGCCTCCGGGATCGCGCTTTGGCCGTCGTATTTTGTTTATCATCGCGATTTGGAGTCACTACCTTCTTGTAAGTCGATAGTCCGGCTCGTTTTTTGGCTCGATGCACGGTTGTAGACGATACACCCAGCTTATTTGCGGCATCTCGGAGAGATAGGTTAGGGTTTCGCTTGAAACTACCGGCAACTCTCTTTGTCGTCTCAGCGGCTTCCGGTTTCCGATTTCCGCCCGATCCAGACTTCCTGGCTGTCAACAAACGTTCCCCAAACACTTTAATTACATTTGTAACGGTTGATTTGGCAACTTTTAGCGATTTTGCCAACTTTGCGTGCGAGTAGCTCGGATTTTCGCGATGCGCGAGCAAAATTTTGATACGCTGCTCTTCTTGCTTGGACGGCATTTTGACAACTGAAGAGTGAATTCCAAAATCAAAATAGGAGCAACATTCTATACACACACACCTTCAAAATGAGGGGTGTTCAGGTTTTTTAAATGCAAAATTGAAAGAAATACGTCAAGTTGATATTGACCAAATTTTGACCGTATCGCCCTTTAGGGTATAGGGGATGTAATGTTAGCCTAGCCACTTCATTTGACCTATGTTCTAACTATGCCATAAATTCAGCGATAATCAAGAAATGAACGGTGACAACATTGCGATCAACTTGTTTTTAAGGAATTTTTCGTCACTTTATTCTGATGTAGAAGAGCAAGAAACATTGTCGGCAAAATTTTCAAAAGCTCTTTTTCAGTGTGGGAAATCTGCTATCAGACTACTGAGAATATTACTCCTGTGGTGTGGAGTCTGGAGTGTTCACCATATCCACTATGTCCACTATTTAGCATTGCTTTGGGACGGGAGGAGGATTGTATTTCTCATCATGTTTAACCTATAATATATTTAACCATTCCGAAAAACCGATGGTGATGCATATCCGGACCTATTCAGATACTTTCTGAGGTAACCATTACCAGATAAGAATTGTGTCAGATGGAAGTTTTCTTCCACGCTCTTTTTGTACTTCCAGAAGCAGTTTAAACCTATGTGTCCACTACCGTCTTCCAACGTGTCCCCTTCTCGTTGCCACTTGTCTATCTACTCCGATCTTATTATCTTATACCTTTCGTATTTAAAGTTATTACCTCTTATATCACTCATTGTCATCTGCTAGCGAGCTACCTGTGACAAATTGTCGAGGCATTTCCATATTGTGCAGCTTGAGCAAGGTCTTTTAAAAGCTAGTCTATAATACGTCACCGCCTTATCTCGCGAACTGCAATGCAGACGACAAGTAGATTCGACTTAGATCGATTTCGTAAAGGCATTTGGCATTCCCAAGTAACATTGCCAAAACCATCCAGATTTATTAAGTTTTACTAAAGTTTTATGAAAGCCACTAGAAATCAATTTGGTTTTATTATGGCAGCAAGAGATGCCAATAGGTTTCAAATTTTAGTCAGGTTTATAAGAACCTACACAGCTTCTTTACAACGATTTTATAACCATGACTTCTAAAATTCTTTTTACTCCTATCAAAAGTTTTATTTTGACTTCATAAACTCATAAAATGCTGTTTTTATATGTCGTTTTAGGACTCATTCTTATTATCTTATAATGGCCAGTTGAAAAAGTATTTTAAAACCATCTTGCCTCCAGTTAATGCATTAAACGGCTAATTGGCATTGGGGAAAGCTAGAAAGCGACCAGATAGTTTTATAGTAGCCATTGCTTAGATAAATTAGCTTTTTGGCAAAACTGTGATTTCTTGCAATCGCCATATTGAAATATATGAAATAATTGAAATGTGGAAAAATAAATACACCAAATATTAAATGTAATACAATTGAACTGTAGATATGAGACAAACTTCGGTGTTCGTTTAGATAACCTTATTGAATTCCATCAATTTTCAGAAGTTTCTTGATTAATTTATCGAATGTTTTTCTTTCAATTTTGATTTTGTTGTTGTAGGCTCGCATAATTTCCAAGGCGCATTAATTTTCAGCTCATATCGTGCCAATATTCACCATAAAATTAAATGCGCATATGATTTGGAGCATGATGCGCTATAAAAAAACTCGATTTGTTTCATATATTTTGCTATCAAACATAATTTCCCGCAACTGTTGAACTTTTTTCTTAGCCATTATTTACTGTTGATTGAATCAGAAGAGCAGAGAATCGAACAAAGCAGAAAAACAAAAATCAACCACGATATCGCCGTGAAGTTTGACAGCTGTGGCCATTCGGCCCTATACTGGTTTTGATGGCGGCTAATAGGTTCTATGATGGTTCTCAAGTGGTCATAACATCTTTCACTATGGTCACAAAATCTTTATGGTCTTAGAAAGGTTTTATTAATTTGTTTTCACAACCGTCTATAGAGTGGGCCACTTTGTACACATTTCGGCTTCAACGATGCATAGAGGAGGTGTTGGTGGACAAAACAGTTTTGACTGTAGTTTCATCAACAAAGCCGGGAGGAGTGCTATACGGCTGGAATAGAACTGAAATTGTTACTTGGGGTTGTATCGCATATCCTAGTCATCAATGAAATGTACCACATGCGATCTCTCGATTGGTTTACGGAGTAGCTAGATCCCGATCATTCTTAAACCTCGGATTTTAACATTTTCGTGAACGATATCCCTCGAATACTGTCCTCGTTCGAACTATATTTTGCCGACGACCTGAAAATCTACAGCATTATTGCTTCGAATCTAGATTGTGTTACTCAAGTCATAAACACTACGCTGATCTGGTGTGGTGATAATGGTATGTACGTCAACAGTACAAAGTGCATGGTTATATCCTTCGTTCGATGCAATTGTCCCATTCACCATGACGATTGTTCTTCTAGCGTAGTGTTTCAAGCTTATTGGTTTCACAATAAGCTTAATGCTTGCTCTATACTTAGTGGTCCAAATGCACTTCCATAGTTATTAATTGGGAGCTTTTGATGCCAGGTACCATTTTTGGCATTGGTATGGTTGTATGGCAAGTACAATATCCTATGCCCAGGGAGTCGGGAAATTTTCCTTAACGAAAAACGAAGTCCAGACCAGGAATCGAACCCAGCCACCTCCAGCTTAGTGTTTCTTTGAAGCTGCGCCTTTGCCGACTGAGCTAAGGAAGTATTTTAGTATTGTACGGGTACTGATCCATTGGAACGGGCTAAATCCATCTGCGATCTGGAAGTTACCATCGACACAAAGCTCCAGTTTAACGAACAAATTGGGATATATCCGCCAAAGCATTATCTACACTAGACTTCATCCGTCGACATAGGTCTGATCTCTCCGACATAAATGCATTGAAAACACTTTGCTGTTCATTGCTGTGCAGTAGTTAATCTGGAAATTACTGCTTCTGTTTGATGCCAGTACGATTCAACGCACTTCCTTGCAATAGAACGGGTACAGAGGAAGTTTATACGATTTGCTTTGCGCAAACTTCCTTGGTTCAATCCTAAAAATCTCCCGCCATACCGCAATCAGTGCCTCTTGATCGATTTGGAAACTCTCTCAAGTAGGCGTGTCAATGTGCAACGATTGTTAACAGTTCCGCATCATAGGACTAATTTTTGTTACACAACCCGCTTGTTCCGTGTCTTCGAGTGCCAAATAATATTGACGACGAATTAATATCAACCTATCCAAAAACTCGTTTAGTAATAAGATAAAATATGTGATTTAGCCTTATTTTTAAGTAATTTCAATCTGTACGGCTATAGGTGACGGTGAAATAAATAAATAAAAGATGGCGAAATAAATAAATAAATAAATAAGGGCCTGGTTGGCTACTCATATTTCCAACTTTTTCAGAGCTTCCAGAGCTTCTGATAGAACCGATGCACCGATCGTCTTGGAGGTATGTAGCAACTTTACTGCTTTGTGTAGTTCATTGCGCAATAAGACACTTAACTATAAAATTCCGTTACACATCAGATATTTCCGGGCCTTCCTCATTTTCTCAATTGATGTCTGCATCTCTTCATTTTCTTTATAATTTCAAGGGATCAAACACAAAGTCAGATGGTTCACCTTTGACTTTGCCTACCTCCAATAATTAGAAAACTTGGAAAGCTTAAACTAACCCTACACTTGTTCACTTTTTAAAAATAAAAAATAAAATACTGAATCATGTCGTGACCTGACCGTCGTTTTCAGCTTCGATAATGTTGCTTCACCTTTGCTGCTGCTGCTGCTACTGGTCCGTTGCTGTCAAAGTTCGTTACAAGAATGAACTGAATCAGCCTTAAAATGATCTTTATTTCTTTTGTTTGTTGATGGTTTAACATATTCTTAGTTTAAGTGATACAGTTTTGGCTTTTCATCTTTGGTTTCGCGTATAATAATAATTGGTTAAAAAATTCCAATCTTATCAGATTTGTTGTAGATTTACCACCTTGGTGAGATTGGTTTGATTTGAATTTAAAAGAAACTACCTAAAACTACTATTACAACCTCTACTTAAACTACTATGTACAACTAAGCTACTATATACAACCTAACCTACTATATACAGAATGAACTGAATCAGCACAACTAGCTGGTTTTTATAGCCAACGCCATCCCATGTCAATGCGTTGCGTTGGTTTTGTTTATTCTTACGAAGTGAAGAGAATTTCGCAAAGCATACTACAAGTTTTATTTCCTTTCACGCTAAGTTGATTATACTCAAATCGAATGATAATTTTATCCAATCGAAAGGTAAATTATTACTCTTAAAATTCTACAAAGCATCTTAACATTTCCTTCACACAAACTCTGTATTCTACAATCCCCCCCTCGTCTACTCTGAACTTTAATTTTTTTTTTTTTTTTGAGCTGTTATTCAATTGAATGTTTTATAAAGAATATGTTTAATTTTCTTCATTTTGTTGGTTAGCATACGCATAATGTAGCTTTCTTGTTTTATGAATTTAATTTTAAAGTTCAGCTTCAGATTATCAATTTCATGATTGATATAAATTTCAATTTTCTTATTGTCGCTTCATGAATTAGAAAATCTGAATCTTTGGGCTTATAATGCCTAATCATGTTCTTAATCTCTTGCAAATGTTACATGCAAATTCTGTTTTCCATAAGCAAATCGTTAAAATCAGTATCTGCCACAAATATTCAACAAATCTAATAACAGTCTGACAAGCATATAATTAGTCTCATTCGTATCTAAATATCTGTATGTACTTTAAATTGTTATATTTTGGAACATTATCCCAATAAATTTCATTTGCCTCAGAAGAAATCACTATTGTCTTGAAGATGATCATAGGTCACCATTACTTTTTTTTTTCAAATTTATAATTTACCAAATAAATCCTTTGTAAATCAAATAGTGTATCTGCAATCTCATATATATATTTATATAAAAAATAGTGGGATATTTTTTTGTTTAACTTCAACCTTTCCACGTAACGATAACTATAGATATAATCTTTGATTTTACATACTTATCAACTCGAATGCCACCATTTCAACATGAAAGCTTATCGCCAGCACCTCAATTTTTTTTTTTTTTTTTATGTAATCGGAACCCCGTTTTGCCAATTATTACCAAAGCATATTAGACTATGATTTTAACATAATAAAAACCTTAATTTCCAAAAAAAAAACATGCCCAAACCTACTGCTGATCGCTTCATGGTTGCCAGAAATCACCACATTGCAATCAATTTTACTATTGCCCTATTTAAACATCAAATTCTGTTCACAACACCATTATTCAACATAACAATCAAACTCAAAATCATAACTTGCAATATTGCCAAAGCTTTGTAGAAATTTTCAATAAATTAGCTTAGTTCAACACGGTTCTGAGCATGCACAGGCTTCTTATCTTCACCATATTAAACAAATTAAACTCCTTTTTTTTTAATCTTTCTTGCTTATAACTCTAACGTATAAAATATTTTTTTTTTTTAGTCAAAATAACTTGCAACATGTTTGTATCATAGCGTTAATTTTTACTTTGATCTCAAGCCATGTTATTAGAAACATCAACAATCAATATGTTTGAATTTAAATATACACGTAAACATTGACTTAAGCACGTTATTCAATACCGTCACTGTAACCTGTCTCGTTGATAATCTTAAATTCCCGAAATCGACTGTAAATACCATACTGAAACGTTACTGGGAAACACTATCGCTGGATTCACAATACAAAACAAACGTTGACACAGGCCGTACTACCAGAAACAATGAGGTCCGTAAAGTAGTCCGGAACAATCCTGGGTTCTCTTTGTATTAACGCGTGAAAAGCGTGAAAAGGTTCTCTGCACCGTACAGTACAGTTCGACGAATCTGTCAACATGAAGGTTTCCAGTCATACCATGCCACAAGCACCCTCAACAGGACCCTGAAACAGAACCTGATTGCTAAACGCCGCGCAAGAATGCTGTACGAGTAAGTGCTGATGAAAACAATCTCAAAATTCATCTGATTTTCAGAAATGCTGAAAAGAGATGGCATATCAAGTTGACAGCTCTATTGTGCAAACAATGATGAGTGGTTTTAAGCGAAAAGTCTGATAATTCAGTCGAAATGCTAAAACATAATTGGCCGTAGTATTTTCCTTTGTAGTTCCAGGAATTCACAGCCGAATGAAACATTAACCGCTTTTCTCATGTCCTTTTTTTTTGAAAAAAAGTGTTTCATTTTATGCCGTAAAATACTAAGTGGATCACGCTTTATATACATCGAGACATTAAAAGAGCTTCGTGAAAATGCAATGGTTTCATTAACAAATTTAAATAGTTCAAAACGGATCGGAGAATTATAGGCTTCTAAACAATACCATATTAGACTGCACTCGTTCTCTAAATCTGTATTAATAACAAATTTACACATAAAATTGTTCTGAGTTAAAAATGACGTCCAAAATGTTCGTATCACAGCGTTAACTTTAATTTTGATATCAATTTCACAGGTTTTTGACAAACTTTTGACACTGCCTTCAACACCAGTTTTTTTCCGGTGAAGTGCGGTGTATGTTGTTTTGTTGTTCACACTCGTGTTCGGCATAAGACAGGAACATCTGAGTCTACTACACACCAACCAAGGTGACGTATTTTGAACGTATCCGGAGGCCTGCTGAGTTTTTACCAGGAGGCAACCGCAACAATAGCCACCTCACCATTACAGAAGGGTGTCTTCCTTACTATCTTATGCCTGGTACAGACATACAACGCTGACCGTTGTACGAACTGTCAAATACTTTAATCCAGTACCAAAAAACACGTACTAGACTAAATAAGTACAACGCTGTACGTTGTATGTCTGTCCCAGGCATTAAACACTGGGCAGACTGAGAAGTTATAACATGTTATAAGCCTATCTTGATGACGAATTTCTTGTTAAAATGATTTGACAGCCATTATAACATGTTACATCTCTGTAATCTGAACAAGTAGCAGAATGCCGGGATTACCATAGATTTTCTGCCTTATCCAATACATTGAATAAAAGAGTCATTCCGCCGAAAATGCGAAAAACTACTTGTATTCGAACATCTCAGATTTGAATCAAATTTTGTAGAATGGATCATCAGTTCAGTAGGTCTTGTACCGATTGTTGTACCGATTCTTTTTTTAAATTTTTTAATTATACATTTTTTTATTTGTTTCGTATCTACATATAGTTATGATATTATGTCTAAAAATAATCTACTGGTTGCTCGTTAATGTATGTTGTTAAAAAAAATCCACAAGCAAATTTTTTTTGGACAATAAAGGGCGATACGGTCAAAATTTGGTCAATATCAACTTGACGTATTTCTTTCAATTTTGCATTTAAAAAACCTGAACACCCCTCATTTTGCAGGTGTGTGTGTGTAGAATGTTGCTCTTATTTTGATTTTGGAATTCACTCTTCAGTTGTCAAAATGCCGTAAAAGCAAGAAGAGCGGCGTATCAAAATTTTGCTCGCGCATCGCGAAAATCCGAGCTACTCGCACGCAAAGTTGGCAAAATCGCTAAAAGTTGCCAAATCAACCGTTACAAATGTAATTAAAGTGCTTGGGGAACGTTTGTCGACAGCCAGGAAGTCTGGATCGGGGGGAAATCGAAAACCGGAAGCCGCTGAGACGACAAAGAGAGTTGCCGGTAGTTTCAAGCGAAACCCTAACCTATCTCTCCGAGATGCCGCAAATAAGGTGGGTGTATCGTCTACAACCGTGCATCGAGCCAAAAAACGAGCCGGACTATCGACTTACAAGAAGGTAGTGACTCCAAATCGCGATGATAAACAAAATACGACGGCCAAAGCGCGATCCCGGAGGCTGTACACGACGATGCTGACGAAGTTTGACTGCGTGGTAATGGACGACGAAACCTACGTCAAAGCCGACTACAAGCAGCTTCCGGGACAGGAGTTTTATACGGCAAAAGGAAGGGGAAAGGTAGCAGATATTTTCAAGCACACGAAACTGTCAAAGTTCGCAAAGAAATATCTGGTTTGGCAAGCCATCTGTTCCTGTGGCTTGAAAAGCAGCATTTTCATAACTTCCGGGACTGTCAACCAAGAAATTTACGTGAAAGAGTGTTTGAATAAACGTCTGCTGCCTTTCCTGAAGAAACACGGTTGTTCCGTACTGTTTTGGCCGGATTTGGCATCTTGCCATTACGGTAAAAAGGCCATGGAGTGGTACGCCGCCAACAACGTGCAGGTGGTTCCCAAGGACAAGAACCCTCCCAACACGCCAGAGCTCCGCCCAATTGAGAAATACTGGGCTATTGTCAAGCGGAACCTAAAGAAGACCAAAAAAACTGCTAAGGACGAGCAGCAGTTCAAGGCAAACTGGCTTTCTGCGGCGAAGAAGGTGGACAAGGTGGCTGTACAAAATCTGATGGCAGGGGTCAAGCGTAAGGCCCGGCAATTCGGATTTGGAAAAGCGGAAGCCTAACTGAATATTTTTCCTAAATTTTATACTAATTGAACTTGAAAAAGAAATTTAATTTGATTTTTTAAATAAACGATTTCACCGATTTACACGCGTTTTCCCTTGACCAAATTTTGACCGTATCACCCTTTAGTATTGTCAACAATGGAATTTTTGTGAATTTCGTTTTTCCTTTTCAATTAACTTTTTATTGTTAGTCAATGGGACGTCAATTATCTCACATGATAAGCAATGATACGAGCGTCATTTCATTTAAAAAAAAAATACTAATTTTTAATTACACTTTGTGATTTACAGACATTGTCACATAAAAATAACTTAAACAAAACCCTTGGAAAGCGAAAAGCTCAAAAAAAATTATGAGAAAAACTCTTAAGAGGTTTTTTTAGCGGAATTTGTTTTCATATGGCAGATTGGCTTTCTTTGAAGATTTGATAGTTTTAGTTTTCTTAAAGGGGGGCGATTATTACTTTGTGAGAACTTATTTGATATGCATATTAAATTATTTAAAAATAAACATGACTGTATAGCTATTATTCATTCATATGATAGACTTCAAGATCTAAGAAGATAGAACATGAGAATTTTACACATATTACATCATATTCATAATTTAGTTATCCTGCTTGTTGAACACATTGTTATAAATCACTTAAATGCAAAACCGATCACCATCTTCGCACAAGAAAACTATTTTTATCGATAACAAGAGAAGGAATCCAAACATGTTACTGCAACTAGAGCTTCGTTCTTGGTAGCAGTGGCAATAAAGTTGGTTAAGGTTGAGAGCAATGTTATGTAGTGCAAAAGCCATACACTTGGCAGGCCACGAGATGTTCTTAAGGAGAATGCTTATTTTCTCCACGATGGACCGTGTAAGCGGCAAGAAACAAACAACGATGAGGAAAAAATAATTGCCTTTACAAGTACAGGTTTCGTGTATTTTTAACAATAACAAGATTATTATCGGCCGCAGGTTTTACAAGATGGAAACAGTGAGGTATATGTCGCATTTTTTTCGCTCGAACATGGTCCGTTATCATGGCATTGACTTCAATTAAACATACTTTGTTGACTTCAAACAAAAATTTAAAAAAAAAATAATTGTTTGCAACTACTAGATTGTGACTGAAATGAATCACATAAAAGAAACCCCTCCCGAAACACAACAAGTGTAATACCAGGGTTGCAATACAAATCAGAAGATAATTGAGCACTTCATGTTAGTGTAGCAAATATGGCCAATGTATATGATTTTTTTTAGAATACTTTCGTAAACTAATTTCCTGGAAAATTTTACAGTACAGAATCTGTGTTGTGCTCAATGGTGGTATGTTCGAACCAGTAGTATTCTTATATTGAATCTTGATCAAGAATTCATGACTGTTTTTGCATCGACTCTTGGCAAACACCATGCGTATCAACTAAATAAGGACGTTAAGGCTCCAAAAGGGGTTATTAACGTACTGCCGTTTGCAAATTGAATCTTCATTCTGTGGCCAAACTTTAACAACCGGATGTTGAAGGAGATGTTCGCTTATCACCATGAGGCACCAAGAGTGGACAGTAATGTTTACTCGAATGAAAGATATAAAGAGGAAGTATTGAAAGTTCCGTTAGTGTATGATAGGTTGGAAATAGAATAGAAGTATTGAAAATTGCGCGAAAGGGAATGGGTAATATAGTAATCGAACCAATTACGTTACCTTCGCCTAACATCCCACTGCGAGGTAGGTCGAGGCACGGACGAATCCGCCACCTCAACAGGCAAAAGTATCGTGATGGACCGCGCTCATGAACAACTGATAGCTTTGTGATAGTATCTAGCGGTAGTTTATATGAAACTCTCTCCTTTTTGGGTTTGTTTTGGTTCGCAACGTCTGAGATCACTCAGGTTTTTTTCCACTCTAGGTGCCTCATGGTGATGATAGAACATCTCCTTCTACATCATAATCGTTACTCCACGCACGGAGAACACATAACAAACATAGCAATAAGAGTATTTAACAACCTGTTGTTCACTCAAATAGTACATTCAAAGTAGTTCAAATGCCAGAAGGTTTAATTCTATTCTACCACTGTTGTAACATAGCACTTTTTACTGCTCTAGGCTTCAAATTAGTTTCATTTAGAAAGCAAAAATTGATGTGTTCATGTATTTAATTAAATCAGTTTCCTACTTCAAATTTAAAAGTCACGTTTAATAGTTCCAGTGATTTTCGAGTATATATCTTATATATTTCTTATTTTTAAACCTATGAATAACACCTGCACAGAATAAACATTTAAATTTTATGACTCACATAATATGTATCAATAGGATACATCAAATGCTTTAATCAACTCCCACAATTTTATCAGAGCTATATAATGCAAAAACACATGTTTTCAGGAACGGTTTTGTCACTGTGTAAATTTATCAACGTTTATTAATTATTTCAGTTTATTTGATCTCAATACACGACACTCAGCTTGTAGTGCAGCAACTTAAAAACAATAGCAATAATGGCAATAGTTCAGGAATCATTATAAAATTGAATAACAGCAGCAATCAATGTATAACCCATAAAACTTAAAATACTCACCAAATGTTTGCACATTTATAAGCTTATTTATAATAACTTGATTTACGTTACTAATCTAGGAGGATATGTTCTATTGTGACATTTTTGAAGACTCGCAAGTTCTATGCAATCAAAATTTTCTCCTGTGATGGAATTCGAACAATTGTAAATACCTTATTATGTTGAGATACAAAAAGAAACCTTGGTATTGAATAATTGTAATAGTATAAATAGTAGTGGCTTAGCACTGATAAACAATTATGTTATATTTATTCTTTAATATCTTTCTTTTGATTTGTTTTGCATAATTCGGATGCTAAAGAATATAAATATTGTTCAATTTCATTTAATCTTCCAAGCTTTCAGTTTTTGGTGCAGTTTTTAATTTATTTTCATTTCATTTTTCATTCAGTTTTTGATGCAATAATATATACATACCATACATATTTCTCGAATGAATGTTAACAATATTGGCCTAAACAAATATCGATTGTGATTTTACATGGAGAAAAGATCAAGTATGACTTAATTCACAGAATCAACGTAATAAATCAAAACAATCTTGAATGACAATTTACTTAGTGTAGTGCGTGTATTGGTCATGACAATGTTGGGAGATGTTCCAGTGCGAGGTCCAGTGTAGACTATCTAGTTGTTAGGCAACTCCAGCTGACCACCGTCAAAAATAGAGAAACGGTTGAGAGAATCTTTTTTAAGGGGCGAAACTGATAAATTTTGATGCGATAAATTGGAACGGACAGCCAGCGCCTTATTGCAATACAAATTTTCACCAAATCTTGTAAACACTATTTTTTATTATCAGTAATGTGTGTGAGTCGATCAAAGTTTTTATTAATAGGTCAAACTCTTTTTGTTTTTCAAGGTCAGTTAATACAGAATACATGAGAAATATTCAGCTAAGCTTCCTTTTTACCGAATGCAAATTGCCTGGTCATTCGTTCAACACCTGCCATAAGATTTTGTACAGTCTCTTTGTCCACTTTATTCGCCGCAGAACGCCGGTTTGCCTTAAATTGTTTCTCGCTCATAACAGCTTTTTGAGTCTTTTAAGGTTCCGCTTGACGATGGCCCAATATTGTTCGATTGGGCGAATCCTCTGGCGTGTTGGGAGAGTTCTTGTCCTTGGGCACCGCTTGAACGTTGTTGGCAGCAAATTTCCTGGTTGACGGTTCCGGTCGCAATGTAACTTTGCTCTTCAAGCCACATATATAGATGGCCTGTAATCTCAATATCAAAATAAAGGCTGATGCTACACGCACACATCTTCAAAATGAGTGGTGTGCAATTTTTTTTAATGCATGAGCAAAGGAAATGCATCAAGTTTAAGTCGATCAAATTTTGATCGGAACACCCTATATTAACAATTATGACATTTATTATTAACTACTATGAGCTTTGTTGCGCAATGCATTTTGAGGGTAAAACACAGGGCAGACTGAGCAAGCTATAACATGTCTGAACAAGGCATAAGCGCAAAGGCGAAACTGGCAGATAGGTGTGATTTGAGGCCAGTGGGTTAGTCACTCTGCCATGTTGTGTTTGTGTTTCAGTGTGTCGGAAGGTGTTTCAAGGTTTCGGAATGTGTTTCTGTGTTTCAACTTATCTGTCAATACAACAATGCTCAAAAATGTATGCTCATTGGCAACCATGGACCCTTTTGACGCTAATACACCCATACTTATGCATCATCTAAATCACATCACACTCCCGCTTCATTTTACTCAATTTTTGAGTACAATTGTATGCTATCTCTTTATCTCTCACGGAAACGTTACTCAATTTTCGTAAAAAGTGGATCTACTCAAAAGTTGAGTAGAGTGTGGTCCATCACACTCGCGCCGCCGAATAATAGATAACAGAAATAAAAAATAATGTGCTGTGCTAGATAACGAAGCAGGGCGCCACAAAGCATTGACACCATAGTGATACGACAAATATGGTGAACTTATATTATGGATGATCATATTTACCGTCATATCTTACCTACTATCAATTTTAATACATATTTTTTCTACGCCTACTCGATCACTCGCGCCATCGAACAATAGGTAACCGTAACAATAAAAAGCGTGCAACAAACATCAACACAGCTATTTACAGCTGTTCACAGCCGATGCTCGAAGCAGATTCTTTTTTCGCAAACTTTCAATTTGTACAAATGCATTTCACTACTGGAACTAATATCTGCAAGAATCAATTTGAAATAAGAGACCCTCGAAGTATTCCGTGCATTCTGGTAACTTATTCTTCTATAGAATATATTGATTTCCAAGCTCATCCATTTTGCACCAACTTGGGGATACTTGGTCCAATACTTAAAGATTTCGTTATCTCAAACAGGTGATACGAGGTGATACGAAGAGACAACAGGTGTACGAAAAGTAGAAAGAGCGGAGTCGATAGAGAGGTAGCAGCAGGCACGGAACACGCTGGTAACCGGTAGATGGACACAGGCTCATCCCAATGCTTTCAACATGCGTGGGCAGAAATCATAGAGGGTATTTGGTACGTAATTCTGAGTGATATAGTTTTTTTTTCCTTTATATGAGCATGATTGACCGCCCACGGATGCAATTCCGTTATTGCCAGATCAGCTGTATTTACACAAAGAACCAACAGAGGATGAAACTAACATACAGCTTCAATGTGTAGAAATTGGTGACCCATTATAAAGCAATACCGGCGCCGACCGTGCCCGAATGGTGGTCAAGTAGTAAATGGAAAGGAACGTGTTGACATGATACTCGCTTTGGAGGAAGCCGAGAAATCCGCTGCACTTCCACGAGAAATCACTGGCATGTTGGATAGTTGGGGAAAGGTTAGATGCAGGGTTCGTTTTGGTTAACGATACGCTGAAAGTATGTAGCACTTTCCGCCAAAAGCAATGGACCGCTCCAATGTGAACGAAAAGAGACAAGCATAAAGATGAACAAAACAAAACAAAACAAAATAGACGAAATAATACAGGATATTAGATATTGTCTTCAAAATTTAGTAGATATACATGATTTGTTGCTTCAGCACTCCTTGATGTCGTGGATCTCGTAAAGTCCTTCTGGACCCGCAGCTGCTGCAGTCGGCACTCGTCCACATCAAACCGGCCGTCGCCGACGTGTCGGAAACCTTCCGGTAGTAACATGATATCTGCGTCTAATAAACTCGTGCACCGATTAATTTACAAACTAAGCCTGCACATCGAATCAAAATTCACTTTGGCACAGTTTTGGTATTTTCCTCTAAAATCTAGTTCTAGATATTGGCACTTTATTCCTGCTCAGATTTTCCGTCATCAATATTCTTCCTCAAACGTAGCAATCGCCAGCTCAGGTTCGATGCAAGCAGCAGCAGCCAGTCATGCCGTTTGTTTTGATCGAACAGACAGCAGACCCAAGAATGGACACTTTCTACAATTAACTTTTTCCACTGCTATAACGTTGCGACCGGACTGAAAAATTTCACCAATCGATGTCGAACGACCGTAACTTTATACTTTCAATCTTTTTAACCAAATTTTTGCCGTTTTTCAGCGTAAAACTTGCACTTCATTTCACTGCCACTGAGAACCGTAATCCTAGACGTCAGCTTTTTTCGACTCCTCCCAATCAATTCACACAACGACAGAGGGGGAAAAGCACTATTTTCGGATACGGAAATTCCTCTGAAAATCGATCGGAAATGCATAGTTTTGTTCAACACCAGTGAGCAAACCCGTTGGGGAGCACTTTTGCACATTTTTAATGTGAATTTCGTTCGAAAACACGATTATTTTTTCAATTTTCCCCAAATTTTAACTATGCCGGGGAAAAAGCGTCTTCGTCGCTCAGAAGCACAGCCTACTCTCAGTTTTTTCCCCTTTACAACAATAAGACAAAGTCAAAAATAATACAAGTTTTATTTAATATTAAAATTTATTCGAATCAGGTAGCCAATAAATGTATTGTTCAATAAAGTGGGACTGTCTCACTATGATCACATTTCTTTTTTATATAGTACACTATAGGGTTAAAGTAAAATTTGTTTAATTATCTTATTACACAATCGATAACACTATTCAAATAATTGGTAAAAGGTTTTTCGAACAGACCTAATATCACATCCTCTATTTTAAAACACATGTGACACACTATAGACACGCAAATTATTATTCAATTCTTTTTACAAACTTATGCAACGAAAGGTAAACTAATCGATGTAAAACAGTGCAAGGACAATGAATTCATTTGCCTACATCAATTGTTGTTGTTGTTGATGATTTTGCTATCATTATTGCGACTACTATTAGATGCCAAAGTACTGTCGTTATTGTTAATATTATTCGTACTGCTAATCAAAGGCACTCCAAAGATTTTTTCCCACGAATTACATATCGTTGATACAGCACTTTCTTTGGCAGTGACTGTTGCAAAATCCATTCGCCATGTTTCGTACTTATCTTCTTGTTCATCCATAAAATTGAGACGACAGGAGAGACTGTGAATATCCTCTAGCTCGACCAGGTTTGTCATGAGCTGTGTATATTTGGCTTCAATTTGATAGTTACTGTTTTCATTGAGCCATTTGATATCCGCTGCTAGAAAGAGATGACTGTCTGTTAACAGTAAGGTGCATAACTGTACACTCTGAAGCACATCATCAGATAGCACGTCGCAAAAGTTTATGACCATCAGAATTTTGACGAGTTCACCTCCGGTCGCTTTGTTAAGTTTGTTTGTGAGTAATTCCGATGGTTGGTAATCAAATGTGCAGTACTCCGGAAGAGGATTATCTGTGAAAACATGCAAACTGATTATGTATACTCAACGAGCCGGCTGGGAATTTACAATTAATACCTGCAAAAAATAAAATAAGGCTATCTGTTCTTAATATGTCCTGCAGGATAATATGAATTCTCCTACTGCACTGATTACGAATTTCATTCCAACTTTCCATGGAAGCACTTGAGCTATTCCAACACGATCAATCGTACCGGAGAGATGTTTTTTCATCCAAGTTGATGGGTCATCACTGTCAAAAAATGAATAGGATATAATACAACCTGTACAGTTTTAACAACGAAACTTGACTTACTTTTCTGCAGCAATCTTCTTCATCACATAGAATTTGGTAGTTGACATGATGAATAAACCATCAAACCCAGTGGGCCATTTATCCAATTGATTTTCGTCAAAGATAACACAAGAAACAAGCCACTTCAATGTTTCATTTGCATCTTCAAAAAGATTTTGGTAGAGGTAAAGTTTTAACCTGTGATCAACATTGGCATAGTCCGTGTATGAATATTTGATAGCTTCGTAAGCCATTTTGGTCGGTGATTCCGATTTGCTCGGTTTGGGCACCTTGGACATCAGCATGTTCGTTGATTGAAAAAGGCCACCAAGCACAGTGCTAATTACGGAACTCTCAGATTTCGATATCGTTGAATCTACAGCTGATTTTACCGGTTGCGAATCCTTCTTAAATTTGTCATTTTCAATTGTTTCATCTGAGGTGCTGGTTTGTTTCGGGTCTGTAAGTGGATAAAGTTTGTAATGTTAATTTTAGGTCTTTTGAACAACAAAGTATATGCACATATGTACGCAATCATTTAAAAAAAACCAGTCAATGTGAAGTAAACAATTTTATGTGAAAAGTAACGATTGCATTATGAGTTTTGGTGAAACACAAAATCTGATTAACATAATGTGTACGTAACAAAGCTATGAATTTTTTTTAAAAAAACGCAGAGAAATTTACTGGAACAACATACCTTGACTCGATTCGTAAGCAGTGCACACACTGTCAGTAACTGAACCCGAGGAACTGCTCTCGGTGAGGTTGGCTGCTGTGAGGAACGATTTTTTATGGGAGAGCACAAATTGATTCGGCTTTTGTGATGAATTATTTTCTTTACCGGGCGAAGAAGCATCTTCAATTTTTATGATTTTATTGAAACTATCAGCCACTTTTGTTATGAGATCATGAGTTGAGGTCTCTTGGTTGGTTAAAGTAGCAGCTATGTTGTCCATCCTATCATCGTTTAATGATCCTGCTAATTTCCTTTCTTCTGAGTGTTTTCTACTTGGATGGAAACTGAAAATACAAAAAAAACAAATTACCATCAGAAACCATAAGAAAATCACTTTTATTACTTACCCTCGATCCAGCACCTCGATACTGCTTTGACTAGGGTTGCTCAGAACTTCTATGTCGCTTTCATTGCCAAGCAAGTCAACATCCCGATCTCTTTCAGAATTAGTACTGCCTGCTACACTTCGGTTTGAGTCACAAGAACTGCTCGGCTGTGAAATCCGAGAGCAGGACGAAGAGTCATTCAGTGAAACAGTCGATCCTGAAACCATTCAGCAAGTGAGTAAATTTGAATTACCTCAATACTCCAAGAACATTGTGCACCTTAAAATGCAACATTGAAATTAGCTGTTCACATCGTACAATAGATCTTAGTAAAAGAGGAGCATGTGGAAAGAATAATAATAAACAGCTAGTTTCATGTCCAATGATCACATCAACACAAGTAGAAAGCAGAAAATATCCATTCAATTTAATCGATATCCTATTCCGATATTCTTAATTCTCAATGATTCTTGCCATTTGGAACCAACTAGGATATTAATCTTTCATTACCCAAAAAGTATTACTCAAGCAGCTTACTCGGTTTTTTATTCACCGGTGACTTCCATACCTCCGGCAGTGCTGTTGATTTAATAATGTTTAGGTCAATACTTTTCAAAACCTCGAATAACTAAGCATCTAATATATCGACGTTAATTAGTAAATTATGGTACGCATGCATTGGTGTACAACTTCTAATAGGCGCATATGTGAACAAATCTTTGATTTGAAAAAATAAATTTAATACTTCGTAAGCCATGTGGAAGATAAAATCTACTTCAGGGACCCTATTTCAAGCATGGGGTGAACAAAATCTAACAACGATTATTTTTCTCAGTGCTTGGAATAGAGCCACAGAGACCTTAATGGATTATCCACCCTACTCGTAAAAGGTTGAAAAATTACACATTGGAATCACAGAAATTAATTGAATATATGGCTACGAGATTTTGTTATGTCTTTTATACCCCGTGGTTAGCAAATAAGTCATCTTCAAAGATAGATAGCTAAACAAATGACCTGGATTTAATAGAATCCTTTGTAATAAAAAAATACACCCTAGCCTTGACATGTTCATCCCAATTGCACTGCCAAAAATGTGCTATTTTTTAAATTTTAAACATTTCGTTAATCCGCCTGCGAAATATTAACATCTACTAGCTGTCAATTTGTTTTTTTTTTTTTATTAACGGTAAGAGAGCAAGTTGAGTCATGGGGCAACATAGAAGCCAGATACCGTAAGGGGCTATTCAAAACCACGTAGCCTTTTCTGTGGGGAGGGGGGGATTTGGCAAAAGTCTACGCTCCATACAAAAAATAAAAAAAAATGTATGGAGAAAAGTCTACGAAGGGGGAGGGGGGTGTGAGATGTTCAAAAATGAGTCTACGTGGTTTATGAACAGGCCCTAATGTCCCTTATTCCAATCAGCCCCTAATTCCGTTCACTTGAAACAAAAGATTAAATTCTAGCTACTTGACAGCACAATTCTAATCGATGTTATCCTATTTTTTGTGAGGATTACATGCATTCAAAAACTTGAATAGCAACTCAGTATGCTATGATTTACTGTTTGAATATAAATAAATTATGTTAATCGTCAGGTCAGACGCCATATTTGTTGCTAGCTTAGAGGAATGAGTAACAACCTCGATCACTTTCTAAATAAATTTTCTTGATAAAAATCGCAAGATTCGGTGGAAAAGCAGTAACACAGGACAAAATAAAAGTATAAAATTATGATTTTCATGTATTTTTCTTTATTCAATGTCAAATTGCATCGGCTGTGATGAAAATAAACATGACTGGAATAAGGATGCACACATTTTTATGAATTCCTTTTTCCAATCATCAGATTTCGACAGCTGTATCGCAATGACTCGG
>JASCZW010001217.1:0-115766 GCA_034211315.2 Aedes japonicus
TCTCAAACTATTCTCAGAAGATCCATTAACAAGTTGTATGGGTAAAGATTGAACGTACCTCAAGGCAAATGAACTTTATTTAGAAGAGGCTTTTGTAGTCATTTTTTCTTAGTTTGTTATTGATTTAACAATAGGAATTGATTGTTTTTATTTGTTTTCCTCAGGGGACACAATTGACAATAACAATGTTTATTGATTTTAGAACAGATCAGCATATTAACGTTTTGATTTCCAAAACTAATCTTAATATATTTTCCATTTTCCAACAGAAAAATGCAAGCAGATGTTGAATGCCGACCACAGTCAGTTTACTTACAAGATAGAACTAAAAATTGATGAATTTCCAAATATATAAATTTTTAAATATTCAAATATAATCATAATGTATTATTATTATTTAAAATTATTTTTATTTATTTTATTATGTTATCATTTATTTTAACATTGTACAACAAAACTTAAATCTATTGACCATAGTATACGACTTAATAAAAATGCCACGGGCATGTGTATTATGCTTAGCACATAAAGCTTATAAGCGAACAGCTATGTTAACGTTATATTTAACTATAAGTTAACTGGGAATTAAAATTAATCTGCACAACTGTACACCAAAATAACAGGATTGACATTTTTGGTAACTTTGCAAGGTTTTCTTAGAAGATCATCAAATACTTCCCACCTAACGTTTGGTCGATGTAATAAAGCAGTATAGTGTCCAATACCATCTCGTGTCATGGGAAGATTGAAATTGATTACTCCTTTCAACACAAGGGGGTGAGTAACTCTGCCACGTTGTGTTTGTGTTGATCGTGTACGAATGTGTTTCTGGGGTGGCAGAAGGTGTTTTTGTGTTTTCACAAACTATGCACAAAAATTTATGCTTATTGGCAACCATGAGCGGTTTAGACGTTTAATACATGCTTACATATGCATCGTCTGAATTACATTCGTGTAAGCGAGAGGGAAACAAAAACAAACAATCGATTCGTGTAAGTGGTGCCAAATATGAATTTATCTTTCATGTGGTGGCGAGTGTGTTTGAAGTGTGGTGAATTGTGTTTTTTAGGGTGGAAGCACAAGGTGGTCGAGTGACTTACCCCCTGTTTCAACACGTAAATCTTATTCCACAATGTAAGCTGCACTTGAATTTTATCAACAGTTATATTAGAATATGCTGTTGACGAATCCATTTTTTGGCAGTCTGCATAGACTATGTCGTTCGTGCAAACATCACAACACATTCTAGCCTCACAATCATCACAGGACCTCTCAGGGATTGTTATATAATTGCTTACTATTATATTACTGAGGCAATCATCATCGTCAAATACATGAATATTTATGGGCAGAAACTTTAATGAAATCAACCTTGAAGAACAACACGTTAATTTAATTTCAATTGAATTTGAAGTTAAGACTTTCTCAAGCAAATATGCAACATTTACATTACAGGAAATTTGTTTCAAGAAATTATGACTTTCAATTTGCTCATCAAACAAATCTACAAGAACGCTGTTCCTCTTTTTTTTG
Organism: Aedes japonicus; assembly: GCA_034211315.2. NCBI lineage: Eukaryota > Metazoa > Arthropoda > Insecta > Diptera > Culicidae > Aedes > Aedes japonicus. The sequence goes on from JASCZW010001217.1 coordinate 1,534, forward strand.
GCAGACAATTTAAAACCCTTATTTTTCAAATCAATTAGTAAGCTGTGAATCGGTGGAATAATTTAAATAAAATGACTAGTTTCTATACACAGTCACGTTCTTAAATTGCTTGGTTTCTATATTTTCACATGCTGCAAAATTCCTAAAACCCTTTTACAGAATTTTATGCATAATTTAATTACAAATTTGTATAAATTTAAATTTAGGCCAACAATGAAGTCATAATTGCATGCTTCAGATTGACCGTGTAGCAGAACAAATTACACACACTAAGCGAAGTTAACCCATATTTAAGGAAACCGGGAGTAACTCATTTTTAGCTAACCATCACTCAGCGAAATAAACTTTCGATATTCATAAGATTGCATTATGATTATTTGCTATAATAAATCAGTATGAATTTCATAAATTTATCATATGAAACATAATGATGGCGAAAAAATAAAAATATGGAGCAACCTGGATTCGAACCTTGAACGTTGAGGTTATAGGTCCAGTGACTTGCCCACTAGTATATATCAACCACTGTAATCAGAAAAGCTTAAAGGCGTACAAGAACAACGTCGTGTGAAACAAAATCCATTCATTAGTCAGCCTTATGGAATTCCATAACATCGTCCATAAGTTCAACCTTATGAAATTCTTAAGATTATTTGGCTGAGAGATGAGGTAAATAGGTTGGTAACAAGCATATTTGTTAAACTCTTTTCGGGAACTTCAGGCAATATTGTACACGCTCATTTGGATTTACCCAAAATAGAGTAACTTTCACCCATTTTCATAAAACAGGCTGAAACGTCAAACCATGGGTTAGGCGATTTATGAAAGTGAGTAAATCTAACTTTGTTCTTCATAAATCTGGTGTACATCTACTGTTTGTACAATGTATACGCAGCATGAGTCGTCTTTTCAATAGTTGTTACTTTGTATTTGATTTTAATGTACATAGGGAAACAAATAAGTGTAGTTTTAGACGTATTTTTTGTTAATTTGATTAATTTTGTAGTTTTGTGATTTAAGTTTTAAGATGCCGGTCATTGGGGCAAATATTTTACCTGTTGACTGTAATAAACAATAATAATAATAATAATGTAAATAATTAAATATAATAATACAAAATGCTCCAATTTCATCAGTAGAATCGTATTTGGAAATTGGAACTACTCAAAATTTGGTAACCGGATCAAAACCCAAATTTGGGTAAATCCACAATTTATTAAATTTTGGGTTCGTACTACTTATTATAATAAAATGTGGTTTTAATGGAAATTGAGTAAAATACATATAAAAAAATGAAGCCCTAGGCTGCTATTACTTTTACTTTTTTATTCTTTTCAAAAATATTGACTTCTATACAACCATAGCATTGCAACGAGTGGAACGCTCACGCAAGTAAACATCGTTGTCAACCGGACTTGACAAATTCCACCAACGGTGCCATCGTCGTCAGCAATTTGGATGGCACACGACAGAATTAGCAGCGAGCATCATCAGCAGTTCAAGCTGTCAGCATCCAGGGTAATCGATTGGACTCCGGAACGATGGTACGATAAACAGCTAGGTAGGCAATTCGATAATATGAGGTGTAATTAAGTCTAGTACAGGAAGTAAAGTTAGTTTTAGTTAAGCAGTGCAATAGTGAGTACCGTTTATAAAAAAAAGGAGTCCCAGCTTCGAATCTTTTAACTCGCATTCCGGGAATAACTTGACCATCAGTCCGATCAGCTCCAAAGACGAGGCTGGAAGAGATTTTTAGCTTACGCTGATCGAACATGCTCACCATCAGCTGCAACATTTCGAAGTTTTCCTCCAGGAACTTGAAAACCAATAAACCTTGGCTACGGATCAGTGCGCCTATATCCGAGATAGATAGGATGCATTCCTTTGCTTTTGCGGCAAACAGTGGATCAGTGCACCTTTTTAGAATTAAGATTAATATAAAATTCTCCGTTGCCATGTCTGGCTTCTGTTTTAATCAGCTTGTACAAAAGTTACCTGAATTCTATAGAACTAATCACTGTTTTTTTTCCCAGTAAAACGTTTGTTTTTTTTTACTGAAGAGTACAAAAATGTATTCATTGTACAAACAGTAGATGTACACCAGATTTATGAAGAACAAAGTTAGATTTACTCACTTTCATATATCGCCTAACCCATGGTTTGACGTTTCAGCCTGTTTTATGAAAATGGGTGAAAGTTACTCTATTTTGGGTAAATCCAAATGAGCGTGTACAATATTGCCTGAAGTTCCCGAAAAGAGTTTAACAAATATGCTTGTTACCAACCTATTTACCTCATCTCTCAGCCAAATAATCTTAAGAATTTCATAAGGTTGAACTTATGGACGATGTTATGGAATTCCATAAGGCTGACTAATGAATGGATTTTGTTTCACACGACGTTGTTCTTGTACGCCTTTAAGCTTTTCTGATTACAGTGGTTGATATATACTAGTGGGCAAGTCACTGGACCTATAACCTCAACGTTCAAGGTTCGAATCCAGGTTGCTCCATATTTTTATTTTTTCGCCATCATTATGTTTCATATGATAAATTTATGAAATGCATACTGATTTATTATAGCAAATAATCATAATGCAATCTTATGAATATCGAAAGTTTATTTCGCTGAGTGATGGTTAGCTAAAAATGAGTTACTCCCGGTTTCCTTAAATATGGGTTAACTTCGCTTAGTGTGTGTAATTTGTTCTGCTACACGGTCAATCTGAAGCATGCAATTATGACTTCATTGTTGGCCTAAATTTAAATTTATACAAATTTGTAATTAAATTATGCATAAAATTCTGTAAAAGGGTTTTAGGAATTTTGCAGCATGTGAAAATATAGAAACCAAGCAATTTAAGAACGTGACTGTGTATAGAAACTAGTCATTTTATTTAAATTATTCCACCGATTCACAGCTTACTAATTGATTTGAAAAATAAGGGTTTTAAATTGTCTGCCAAAAAAAAAAGAGGAACAGCGTTCTTGTAGATTTGTTTGATGAGCAAATTGAAAGTCATAATTTCTTGAAACAAATTTCCTGTAATGTAAATGTTGCATATTTGCTTGAGAAAGTCTTAACTTCAAATTCAATTGAAATTAAATTAACGTGTTGTTCTTCAAGGTTGATTACATTAAAGTTTCTGCCCATAAATATTCATGTATTTGACGATGATGATTGCCTCAGTAATATAAGCAAATATATAACAATCCCTGAGAGGTCCTGTGATGATTGTGAGGCTAGAATGTGTTGTGATGTTTGCACGAACGACATAGTCTATGCAGACTGCCAAAAAATGGATTCGTCAACAGCATATTCTAATATAACTGTTGATAAAATTCAAGTGCAGCTTACATTGTGGAATAAGATTTACGTGTTGAAAGGAGTAATCAATTTCAATCTTCCCATGACACGAGATGGTATGGGACACTATACTGCTTTATTACATCGACCAAACGTTAGGTGGGAAGTATTTGATGATCTTCTAAGAAAACCTTGCAAAGTTACCAAAAATATCAATCCTGTTATTTTGGTGTACAGTTGTGCAGATTAATTTTAATTCCCAGTTAACTTATAGTTAAATATAACGTTAACATAGCTGTTCTCTTATAAGCTTTATGTGCTAAGCATAATACACATGCCCGTGGCATTTTTATTAAGTCGTATACTATGGTCAATAGATTTAAGTTTTGTTGTATAATGTTAAAATAAATGATAACATAATAAAATAAATAAAAATAATTTCAAATAATAATAATACATTATGATTTTATTTGAATATTTTAAAATTTATATATTTGGAAATTCATCAATTTTTAGTTCTATCTTGTAAGTAAACTGACTGTGGTCGGCATTCAACATCTGCTTGCATTTTTCTGTTGGAAAATGGAAAATATATTAAGATTAGTTTTGGAAATCAAAACGTTAATATGCTGATCTGTTCTAAAATCAATAAACATTGTTATTGTCAATTGTGTCCCCTGAGGGAAACAAATAAAAACAATCAATTCCTATTGTTAAATCAATAACAAACTAAGAAAAAATGACTACAAAAGCCTCTTCTAAATAAAGTTCATTTGCCTTGAGGTACGTTCAATCTTTACCCATACAAATTGTTAGTGGATCTTCTGAGAATAGTTTGAGAAGATAAAATCCTCAGCAGGGCACAAAATTCTCACGTACCTATGTATTTAAGAAAATAATCAGAAAAAAATAAATCCTCCTAAGAAAATCCCCCATGTCTTCTAAATAAAGTTCATTTGCCTTGAGGTACGTTCAATCTTTACCCATACAAATTGTTAGTGGATCTTCTGAGAATAGTTTGAGAAGATAAAATCCTCAGCAGGGCACAAAATTCTCACGTACCTACGTATTTATGGAAATAATCAGAAAAAAATAAATCCTCCTAAGAAAATCCCCCATGTGTTCTAAATAAAGTTCATTTGCCTTGAGGTACGTTCAATCTTTATCCATACAACTTGTTTATGGATCTTCTGAGAATAGTTTGATAAAATAAAATCCTCAGCAGGGCACAAAATTCTCACGTACCTACGTATTTATGAAAATAATCAGAAAAAAATAAATCCTCCTAAGAAAATCCCCCATGTGTTCTAAATAAAGTTCATTTGCCTTGAGGTACGTTCAATCTTTACCCATAGAAATTGTTTATGGATCTTCTGAGAATAGTTTGATAAAATAAAATCCTCAGCAGGGCACAAAATTCTCACGTACCTACGTATTTATGAAAATAATCAGAAAAAAATAAATCCTCCTAAGAAAATCCCCCATGTCTTCTAAATAAAGTTCATTTGCCTTGAGGTACGTTCAATCTTTACCCATACAAATTGTTAGTGGATCTTCTGAGAATAGTTTGAGAAGATAAAATCCTCAGCAGGGCACAAAATTCTCACGTACCTACGTATTTATGGAAATAATCAGAAAAAAATAAATCCTCCTAAGAAAATCCCCCATGTCTTCTAAATAAAGTTCATTTGCCTTGAGGTACGTTCAATCTTTACCCATACAAATTGTTTATGGATCTTCTGAGAATAGTTTGATAAAATAAAATCCTCAGCAGGGTACAAAATTCTCACGTACCTACGTATTTATGAAAATAATCAGAAAAAAATAAATCCTCCTAAGAAAATCCCCCATGTCTGCTAAATAAAGTTCATTTGCCTTGAGGTACGTTCAATCTTTACCCATACAACTTGTTAGTGGATCTTCTGAGAATAGTTTGAGAAGATAAAATTCTCAGCAGGGCACAAAATTCTCACGTACCTACGTATTTATGAAAATAATCAGAAAAAAATAAATCCTCCTAAGAAAATCCCCCATGTGTTCTAAATAAAGTTCATTTGCCTTGAGGTACGTTCAATCTTTACCCATACAAATTGTTAGTGGATCTTCTGAGAATAGTTTGAGAAGATAAAATCCTCAGCAGGGCACAAAATTCTCACGTACCTACGTATTTATGAAAATAATCAGAAAAAAATAAATCCTCCTAAGAAAATCCCCCATGTCTTCTGAATAAAGTTCATTTGCCTTGAGGTACGTTCAACCTTTACCCATACAAATTGTTTATGGATCTTCTGAGAATAGTTTGAGAAGATAAAATCCTCAGCAGGGCACAAAATTCTCACGGACCTACGTATTTATGGAAATAATCAGAAAAAAATAAATCCTCCTAAGAAAATCCCCCATGTCTTCCCAATGATCTACGTTCAACCTTTACCTGTACATATTGTCTTTTTATGATACAAAAACATGCTTTAAAATGATCCTTATCAGGTTTGCTTGTTATCTACATTCAGGGGTATACACAATGCTTAGCGTGAAGTATCCCTTCAAGGGTGTTTCTCTAAACGTATAACATAAAATACATTTTTGACTATAAATCAGCGTAGAGTGCTCTTAAGTAGTATGTTTTGTAGGTCATTTTGGGCTAGATTTCTCTGAGAAATCTGAATCCGAGGTCAGATTTCACATATAATATGTTTTTTAAAGTTTTATATAAGTAAGTATGGAAATTTTTGAGGTACGTTCAAATCATACATCAGATTCGGTAGGTACGCTATTTGTACATCACTTTGGCGTTATTTTTATATCGTTTTACGAAGAATTTCTAAAAATCGACCGTCTATTCAGCAGGGCACCTTAAACAAGGAATTTGACAGGTTCGTTCAAAATCCTCGGAGGTACGCTATGGTACGCTGTTGGTACACCACAAAAAACATGTTTTTTTTTAATTTTATGAAAAGTGCCCTGCTGGATGGATTGACGTACGTCACACAAAAAAGTTAAAAAAAAATAAATCGTGTCCAGATGAACGCAGTTTATGGACGATCCCTTTTAAAGATGCGCCTTAATCTTACCAAAAACTTCTTTGAAGACATCAATTTGATTACACGTCATCTAAGTGCACTTTTTATTTTATTCCTGAAAATCGCTCTTTCGGACCAATGTGCAGTGTTCAGTTAGCTGATTGCTCTGTAGGTTGTTGCTAGCAAGCCCTTGGCTAGGCAACCGTTTGCTAAGCAGCCAATAAACATGTAGTGGTCTGCTTGGCAGTCGGTTGCTCCAGCCGGTGATGATTAGCTGCCAGCCGTTGGGGCGCCACCACGAGGAGCAAATAAAGTGCTTGAGTGTGTGTGTTAAATTCTTGGTAGCCATCTTTAAGTAAAGCGCACCGTGCACGGCAGAAATAATCAGCTTCGTGAAAAGACAGAGAAGGTTTAATTTCTAATGCGGACTGTTTTCAATCCGTCTTTTTCAAGACGACCAATCCAGTTTTGAGAGAGTTTGTTTATTTAGAATTTATGGTGGCTAAAATAATTTTTATTTTCTCTTCGTTGCATACCTTGAGCATTGTGCACAATTTACAAATGGCTACCGTCACGAAAAATTGAAACGTCCTTTCGGTAAGGGTAGGGTGTCAATTGAAAACCCAAAGAAGCGATCGTCACGGAATATTGTTTCAAATTAAACGCTTATAACTTGATAAACGCTCGATAGATTTTCAAGATATTTACATCAATCGGTTGGAAATTTTCCCGCATGTCAATTTAATGATCGAACATTATCCGTTGACCGTTATAAACTATCGAAAATAGAGAAAATTAAAGGTGATGTCTTATAATTTTGTTTTGCAGGTTAATTTTACTTAATGCACAGTACTTTCCTATCACAGATTTCAAATGTAAGCAAGAAAGGTTTCATATACAGGGGATGATCAAAAAGGAGAAGACTAGCAAAATTTTGTCCAGATTCAAAGTGATACAGTTCGGTGAATAATAAACCGTTTTTGATGAAACTAGAAGCGTTCGACGGGGAATTTATTCTAGTCTCAGCATATTTATTCAAACTTGACTTCCGGGCACCGGAGATAGCACGGATACTTTGAGGTTATGTCAAATGTGCTAATCTTCTGCAGCTCGTTATTTTTTATGTTACTTGAAAATCGGAAATATTATATTTTTGTCAGAAACTAGAATTCATAACAAGTCTGACAGTGGTTAAAGATCGTGAATCGGCCCAATAACAACCGAGATATGGCCATTTCCGTAAAATGTAGTTTTTTATTGCCTGACACTTCTTATGTTGAAAAACTCCTTTTTAATTTATCTGTAACTCTGCGTACCCTTAACCAAATTAGATGCAACTTTTTCCATACGATTACAAATTTATCCTAGTTTTTGGAAGAGTAGCGGACATTTCGTTAATTTCCGTAGTTCCGGATTCATTATCGGGAATTGTGAAGGAAGTACCCTACCAGTGTAATGGCCAGAGTTAGAACTGTATCAAACCTGGCTTGCGACGTAGTCAACCTGAGAGTATTCTTTCACATTGGCCACACCTGGTGACGTTCCGGATTCCGGGTTCCCCCAGGGAAGTGGCCAGATTTCGAATGATGTCAAACCCTGGCTTGCGACACATCAAACTTCATGATTTTACAAAACCATACCGCTGGTGGTCAACCTGAGAGTATTCTTTCACATTGGCCACACCTGGTGACGTTCCGGATTCCGGGTTCCCTCAGGGAAGTAGCCAGATTTCGAATGATGTCAAACCCTGGCTTGCGACACATCAAACTTCATGATTTTACAAAACAATACCTAAACTAAAAATAACTCAAAATTAATTTAAAAATAACTCAAAATTAATTTGGCGTACGGAACCATCGACCTGGCGGAATAGAACTCAAATTGGCTATTATTTTTTATCCGTGTACATGTTTGCATAGAAGAATACAAAATGTGACAGGATTGAGTGCTTGCGCGTGGGACAAATCAAGGTTAAGTGCTGAAGTGTGCAGTTCGAAATGCCATTAGAGCTTACGGAATTTCAACGGGGCCGTATAGTCAGTGGCTAAAAAAATTCAATTTTCTCTTCGTTGCATACCTTGAGAGAATTTACAAATGGCTGCCGTCACGAAAATTTGAAACATCTTACGGCAAGGGAAGGTTTCAATTGAAAATCTAAAAATAAGCGACCTTCACGAAATATATTTACAAATTAAACGCTTATAATTTAATAGATTTAATAGATTTTCAAGACGTTTAGATCAATCGGTTGGAAATTTGCCCGGATATCAATTGACCTTCGTAGTCATGAGCCGCTAGGTAGAGTCCAGGTGGTGGAGTCGTCACCCTGGCGTCGGTGATTGTCACCATGTGAGGTAATAGGACGACGGAAAAAAAATTAATGAAAAAAATATCAATTGAACTATCAAACATTATCCGTTGACAATTTTAAACTATTGAAAGTAACCAAAATAAGAGATGGTGTCTTATAATTTTGATTGCAGGCTAAGTTTGTTAACTTTACTAACACAGATTTCAAATGTTACGTCCAATTTTCAAATGGCTACTGTTAAGAAAAATTGCAATCCCGGGCGTTAATAATTAGGTCATTTCTTGATGTGTTTATTTCTGAGATTTTCGCTCCCAACAATGAACGATTGCCGTTTTGTTTACTAAATTATATAGAATTTTACAAATAAAAGATGAATTTGCATTATTCCGAAGTCACATTCGTTGCACATCCCAATCAGTACTGTTATGAATAGTTATTCTATTTTATTAACGATTCGCGTTGCCCGAGTTTTACTTCTAGGAAAAAAACTAGAAGGGACAGCCCAATGGGGTTGTACGCAAAGTTGACGTAGGACTACGAAGCAATGTGCAATCTAGATCGCTTGATTATTTAAAGAGTGGCCGAAATTGGTTTCCTTCCAAATCGAATTCCTATACACTAAACGTTCGCACTACAACCTTTATTGATATCCCTAATAAACATGTACCATTCAGGAACGATATTATAGATGGTGTGACCATACCACTTACAGTTGGGATGATATCCCGAATTGGTGGTTAGGCACTTCTTATGGTTATTGTTTATGCGGGATAGCCTGTCTTGGTATCTACATTCATACATCTTGCTTTCACTGGAAATAATATGTATGACATATGATAACAAGATACTCTATATCACGTAATATACCTTGCAGTACGAATGAGTTTTGTTCATTTGGGAAACTTTTACTCAAGAAGCTGGTTTCATTCACCTCCAATAGCATACGGTTTCTGCTAGGCTTATGTGTGTACAACACTGCCAAAAGTGCAAATGTTGAAAACATTACGACTTCGGCACAGGAAAGATGCTTTTCACAATCGATTATCCCGAAACCCAACCTCCAGCTTTCCAAAACACATGTCAACTTTTTTTTCCAGTTGTTTTGATGGCCCTAAAAGGGCCATTTTGGGTTCGAGCGAACAGCTACTAACACCACCTCATTTCGTCATGAAGCTGGTTTACTTGACCATGGCTTCGGTTCGCTCGGAAACCTCGTGTTAAGCTAGCTCTCCCGGCCGCTCGATCGAGGGCCAGTTTGAATTTCCAGAGACGTCAGGGCCATCCGCCAATTGATTTAAGTCAGTCGGGCAGGTACGCTTTCAATCCGCTCGGTAATGTCAATTATGAAGCTGTTCATAATGCTTATTGTTTTGGAGGAAACGACAGTATCGGGATAAAATGCTTCAACACCCGGTAGATAAGGTGCTATACACGGAAGAAACAAAGTACCTAGAATTGAGTATTTTTAAACTTAAAGTTGAGTACTGTTGTTGAACTGGAGAGATGGGTAAATTTGATTCTGCACATTAGGTAAACATTATTCAATGGGTGAGTACTTCATTGACAACAAATTTTAGAGTTAAAATGGAAGTCATTTGCATACTTTTATTATTTGAAGTATATTAGCATGAGCATGAGCATATTGATCACCCGTGGTTTGCTACTTCGTTATTGATCAAGACCAGCTGAAATTGCACAGAGAACCAACAGAATGTCACCTGGGAGTAGTGAATCATTCTCAATGTGCAATTCCTGGTGGTCTCAGTTTTTGGATCGATACCGACGCTGGCCACGCCCGTGTAGATCAATTAGGGAAGGGAAGGAATGTTGGTTGGATACTTGTTGCTGCAAGAGGCCGTATATACTACTGCACCCCCACAAGTATCTCAGGGAAGGAGTTTGTTAGAGGGAAAGGGTTTGTTCGTAGGTCCATCTTGGTAAATGGTGATTATAAGTCCGTTTTTTAATTGTTTAGTCGTTTTCGATTTACTCTCCTATCAGCCGGCTGACTAGAGATGTGGAATGAACTTATTTAGGTTTGAATGCTGATTTAAACCAACAGCAACGATGCTGTTGGGGACACGCGTGTGGTTTGTTTCAATGTAAAACACATATATTAGTTCACTTTGCAGAAAACAATTATATGATCCAAAGAAAAAAAATTTTTGTTATAAGTTATATTGTCCAATTGTGACACTATCTCCTATTGCATTCGAATCCGGAACTACACTTTACATCATTACTCTTTTATTATTTGATGTATATTAGATTTAAAAACCGAAAAACAATAAATATGTTACGGTATTAAACTAGCCGTTATTGTTAAAAATTAAGAAACAACAAAATGAATAAAATTATCAAGTAAATTTATGTTTTAAGGCACTTTATTTTAAAAGTTGTATATCATTTACTAACTAACCGTGCGGAAAAGTTCTCTTCTTTGGTTTTTACGAGTTTTATTGCATTAGGTTAAATTTATCCTCCATAAACTTTGTATACAGTTACTCAAATTTGAGTACTATGGCATATACTGGCTTCCCGCACCGAACTCCAGAGTTGGGTGAAATGAACTTAATTTTGGGGACTTTGTTTCTTCCGTGTACGTTTTCTTCTTCCGAGCCTTGCAGCTGGAACTGTTTGCCTTTCGAGATGGTGAAGCGAGAATGCACCTGAGAGCATATTCTGTTGATATGATCGACCACCTGGTAATCATTATCCTTATTGCGTTGTAGATGGTTGTGGCCTGTTTGGGAATTCATAGTCTATTATTTCCGATAAACGTCTAGGCCGAAATAGTGCTAATTGAACGATCGACCAGCATTGAGAAATAAATATGTAAGATAATTCTATTGTTAACTCTTTAGATAGCATTTGGTGGCCCTAAAAAGGACCGTTTGGTTTTAATAATGATACGGCCCTAGTTGTATTTTCTACGATGGTTGAACCACATTACATTCCCAAAATAATTTGATTCCTATCGAATGATTGAAATTTCAAACAGCACAAGAGATGATATATTCAACCAAACAAACTCTTTAATAAGCAAACTGATTTGGTCGTACTAAAAAGGACGGATATTGTTGACGGGGAGAAACATTGTTCACGGTTGAACTTGGGGTTTCTTCTTGGTATTCTTGGTTCAGCTCCTCGTCGGTGCGGGTGGCCATCTGCAGGTGACGTGGGCTGATTATTGTCCCGTTGTTGTCACGGGCGGCATTTTTCCATCAACTCATAGGCTTCAGCAGCCTTTTTTTCTCGCAGCGTCCTCGTTGGATAACGAATGCTCACCAGCGCACCCTCCAGTATGGTCGCACGCCTACTGCGTTGCTACAGCACATTTTGCTCTGCACAGAACTACGACTACCGTAAGACTGAATCAAATTTTCATTCAACGAAGTCAATGTGATACTAAGTGCATCAAAGGGGACAAACTTCAGTTATTAGGCCACAATAATTAGTTTTAATTAGTGCACGCTAGACGGATGATTTTCTTAACAGAAATGTTCCTAATTTGTTAGCCACTGCCAGCAACTAATCCGGTATGCACAACTAGGAACTAAAACGAACTCAACCACATAGTCTAGTCGGTCTATGACGTGTCGCAATTCGGCACGAATTATCCCTTCTAAAATTTCGTTCGATCGTTGTTCAACGGTCTTTGTGATATACTCCGGGACGCGGCGTAATTGAACTACAAACCGACAAAAGCAAAATTCAACCAAACAAACTCTTTAGTGATTAAACTGATTTGGTCGTCCTGAAAAGGACGGATTTAATTGACGAGGGAGAAATAGTTTGCGATTCCCCTAGGGTTGTTTGTCTCGTCACTGGCGTCTCTCGTAGCGAGGTAAACAGGAGCATCGGCACCAACAGCCAACTGTGCCAACGCCTCTATGCACTCCTGCTTCACTTTACTCAATTTTTGAGTACAATTGTATGCTATCTCTTTTTCTCTCACGGAAATGTTACTAAATATCCGTAAGAAGCTGATCTAATCAAAAATTGAGTTGATCCACTGTTTAACGAAAATTGAGTAACACATCCTTGAGGGAAAAAGAGATAGCATACAATTGTACTCAAAAATTGAGTAGAAAGAAGCGGGAGTGTGGGCAACGACTGCTCGCCAGTGCACCATTCAAGGTGCTTGCTGCCGCTAACTGCGTGCGAACAGCCACTCCACAGCTCCACGACTGTTGTTAGACTGAGTCAAAATTTCAGCTAAGAGCTGGTATGTCATGGCGTCGGATGCTATTGCACAAAAGAAGGCGGTACCAACGAAGGCAATGTGATACAAATTGCACCAAAGGGGACGAACTTCTGTTATTGCGCCACAATAATTAGTTTTAATTAGTGCACGCTAGACGGATGATTTTCTCAACAGAAATATGCCTAATTTGCTTCCCACCAACAGCAACTAATCCGGTACGCATAACTAGGAACAATGGCGAACTCCACCACATGGTCACTGATGTGTTGCAGTTTGGCTCGAATTATCCCTTCTAGACTTTCGTTCGTTTGTTGTTCAACGTTCTTTGTGGTATAATCGGGGACGCGACCTTTAATGATTGCCATATTCAGCCGTGATGCGGTAATTGAATTAACAACAGCACAATAGAAAAATTGAACCCAACTCTTTAGTTGGTAAACTGATTTGGTCGTCCTGATAAGGACGGATTTAGTTGACGGGGGAGAAATGTTTTCGATTCCACTTGGGCTTTCTTTGTTCTTTCAGCTCCTCGTTGTTTCGGATGGCCAGCTGCAGGTGACGTGGGATGAATCTGGTCTTCTTGTTTTCACGGGCGGCGTTTTCTATAACGTGCTCGCCAAACACGTCTGTCGCATACGGATGCACAGCGAGAACTGATTATTGGTGTTCGGTCGTTCCCACGTGTTCCATAATTGCTGGCAAGGTTACTGTGGCAGTATGAACCAATCAGAGCGTAGCGCAAATATGATGTCTTTTTCGACCAATAGCTTTGTGCGTTCAGAAATTTGTGTAGGACGGGGAAAAGTTATTTTGAAGAAGAAGAAGACATTTGTTACTCGTTTCCTATGACTTTGCTAGGGAAAACACATTTTTCAACCTGTTGATATGTAAATTTGTATGGGAGCAAAAGAAGGTCATTTTTAAATGAAAAATTGAACTACTTATACTAATTGAACTTCATTCAAATTTTGATGCGAAAAATTTGTGAGTCTTCTTGATAAAATGATGCATGAATAAAGTCATTCTGTTCAGTCGAACGAGAGTTATAAGCGTTCAAAAACCTTTCACTTTTGCGTAACGCTCTCATTTTTCAAAATTTTGAAACGGCGCCCGGTATAGAAAAGAAAAACGTAGTCCTACGTTAAAAATAGTTTTGAGAAACTTTGAAAGTGAGAATAAGTACGATGCCTACTCATATGTGCAAATTTCGGAAGCGTGTTAAGATCGAACATACGGAAAATCCTCCGAAACAACCATGTACGAGCGAGGTTAAGGTTATCGGGTGAAACTGAAAGCAGCCAGATGTAATGCGTTACCAACTACTGGTTGAGACGCTGGAGTAGAACCTTTAACGCAAGGCCGTATCATCATTTGGAACTTTCTCAAGAGTGTACAATATAATTTTCTAACATACAGCTAATCAAACGATCTATTAGGATCACACCAACACTGTTTTGATCACATGGCAGGGTAGAGGTCTAATGAAAATTTGAAAATAAATAAAACAAACATTTTTCGATAGATTTTCGAGATTATTGCTTCATTCAGTTGGAGTTTTGCACGACTGTCAACTTACAAAAATATAATTAATTTTTACTTCGAATTCCCAAACAAACCTTGAACAATTTGTAACGCGATAAGGATAATGGTCTCCAGCTGGTCGAACACATAAAACACCATCACTACAGCCAGCTGTTGGTGTCAATCCAACGTATTTTGACGGCTGCCAAAGAATTTCTAAGAAGCGAATCATAGAATGTTCTACATACATACTCACTAACTTAATCTAACCCAACGTCCCATTAGAACAGTACCTGTGTTGCAATGTTCTGCTACCAAACTAAACAAACGGTTTAACGGAGTCTACGTCAACCGGTCGTGTGTTATACACAACCCCACTGATTTTTTTTAATTATCAATTTTGTTTGGGACACTTTATCATAAGTACACCAGTTCTTAGGTACAACACTATAAGGTCATCATATGTACAAAACGATTCAAAAAGTAAGTGTAAGAAAGCCAATTAAGTATTTTTATTCAACAAAGTTTGCCAAAAAAGTTAAAGTTTAAGTCACCACAACTCCTATCGACCAATCGCGATGTTATCTTGTATTCGAAAGTTGTTTGAGAAAATGATCCTCTTCCGTCTGAACAAATGGGTTGAGACGAATAACCTGCTTTCAGAAACTCAATATGGTTTCCGTAGGGGTAAGGGAACGAACGACTGTCTCGCGTTGCTTTCCAGAGATATTCAGTTAGCTTTTGCTAAAAAAGAGCAAATGGTTTCTGCATTCTTGGGTATCAAGGGGGCTTTTGATTCAGTATCTGTTGAAGGTCTTTCAGATATGCGCTTGTGGCTTTTCACCAATAATGAACAATTTTTTGTACAATTTGCTGTCAGAGAAACATATGAGCTTTTCTCATGGAAACTCTACAGCTTCCCGATTTAGCTATATGGGTCTCCTCCAGGGAACCTGTTTAAGCCCCCCCTGTACGTTGAGACAACTTGCAGATTACGGCGTAGTGTCTGTCACGGGACCCAATGGGGTCGAACTGCTAGGACCTTTACAGGATACCTTGGACAATTTGTCTACTTGGGCTCTAGAGCTAGGTATCGAATTCTCTACGGAGAAAACTGAGTTGGTAGTTTTTTCTAGGAAGCACAACCCTGCACAACCGAAGCTTCAAATTTGGGGTACACCGATAACTCATTCCATGTCGTTTAAGTATCTTGGGGTCTGGTTAGATTCAAAGTGCACCTGGAGATCCCATATTGAGTATCTGAAGCGAAAGTGCCAGTAAAGGGTCAATTTTTTCTGCACAAGTACCGGGACCTGGCATCCGCAAGATCTTCTAACGTTGTACCGGACAACGATTTTGTCGATTATGGAATACGGTAGTTTTTGTTTTCAGTCGGCGGCTCGGTCGCACATTATCAAACTGGAACGCATTCAGTATCAGTGTCTTCGTATCGCGTTACCCAAGTAGCACAGTACGATTATAATTAGTTGTTGTAACATGATTATGACTTAGCAAGTCATATTTATGTTATTGCAACTGAATGGCAACAAATGTGCTGCTAGGGTAGGTTGCATGCACTCGACTTATACCATGAGTCTTGAAGTGCTGGCTGGCATGTTTCCACTCTCAGATCGGTTTACAGAGTTATCTCTCCGACTCCTCACCAGGTGTGAAGTTATGAACCCCCAGGTAATCGAAAACATTGAGAAGCTTCTCGAGTTGAATCCTCAAACTCGCTACATGACTTTGTACCATTTGTACATAACACAGGATGTCAGCCCTTCGCCGAATATTCCCAATCGTGTTTGCTTCTCCGACTTCAGCAGTTCGGTTCATTTTGATTTATGCATGAAACAGGAGCTTCATGGAATCCCAGAACATTATCGTCCTATAATTGCTCCGGCGATATTTGCTGCAAAGTTTGGCCAAGTTGATTCCACTAAATCGTTCTTCACTGACGGGTTTTGATAGAGGAGTCCACCGGCTTTGGTATATTTAATGAAATTTGTAGCGCTAATCGTAAACTTCAAGCTCCTTGTTGCATATTTGTTGCTGAATTAGCGTCAATACACTTTACGCTAGAAATTGTTGCCTCACTTTCACCGGATCAGTATTTCATTTTCACGGATAGTTTCAGTTCTATAGAGGCTATCCGCTCCTTGAGGCCGGTTATATTTTTATAGGAGGTCCATTTCAGCAGTCGAGTAGTTCGCACGCATTTTCAATTCAGTCCGTACAATTTACAACGCGGGTTCTAGCTGTTTTGTTTGTTTTTTCTACCGTGCATATAAATCGTCGCGTAAGCCATTTTTTTTTGTCGCCCCCAGTAGTGAACCAAGTCTTGCTCGCGTTAAAAATGCCGTGTGTAGTAAATAACTGTGTCAGTGAGGATGACCGACATATCTTCCATTGCTATGGAGCTTGCGGAAAAGAATTCCACGCAGCCTGTGCTGGAACTAGGAGAAATTATGAACAACACATTCGTGCGTTCATGTTGCCGCTGTGCGACGGCTTTCAGAAAGAATTTACGAGTATAATTGAACTCAGAAAATTACTGCAACGCCAGCGCACTTTGTCTGGCGACATCGAGGCCGCAAATGATAAAATTTGCGCTTTTATCAATAGCTTCAATGTACGAGAAGCTTTTGATAGCCTCGAATCGAACTTGTCCGAGCTGAGGGGTGAGCTCAAGTCAAACGACGGCACCGTGGCACAATTATTTAACAATGTGTCATCGGTTTTACGCGAAAAATACAACCAGGACACATTCGATTCAAGTATACAACGGGCCTGTGAAGCGCTCGCCAGCAAAATTGCGCTCGATGTTGGTCATGGCTTTTCAAAACTAGAAGACCAAATCAAGGCGATGAATGCAAGCCTTAATGAAGTTGCTGTAAAAGAAGTACCGAGTTTTCCTACCTCGGAAATCATAGAAGAAATTAAACATTTGTCGAGTACTGTTCCAGCTATGCAGCCTCCAGCAACGAATGCTTTAAGTGATGAAATCACTCTTGCCGATGAATTGGCCCATGATCTTGCAATTGCTAGATCCCAGCACGATGAGCTATTAGAAGAAAGTTCTGGCTGGCGACTACTGGGTAATAAAAAAGTGTGGAGAGCAGATTGGGCACATTATGATTTGCGTAAACTGCATCGTCGACAACAGGAAAAAGCTGCTCAAAAATCCCGCAACCGTAGGAAGCGTAGGAAGCGTAACAACAATATAAATGGATACATAAACCCCCTCAACAAAATCAATAATGACAACAATCAGAACATCGTTCCAACGTGCAGTTATATCAATAACTACAACAATAACAACCACAACATCACCAAAAACGGCTATAATAATAACAACAACAACAACAACAACAGCAACAACAATAACAACAATGTTTTCGCTCGACCTGACGCACTCTATAGAGGTAGACTATGACGAACCGGATGAGACTGGTAATATATCTATAGTTTTAAACAATGACGTACTTCCATCAATTTCCTCAGAATCACCTTCTACTGAAATTCTGGTGTATTGTCAGAATTTTAATCGCATGAAAAGTGCATCAAAAATGAACGTTATACATAAAAATATTTTGTGCTCCAATTTTTCGATTGCTTTGGGTACCGAAACAAGCTGGAATGATAGCATTAAAAGTGAGGAAATTTTTGGCAGTGATTATAATGTTTTTAGAGACGACCGGGACTTACTTTTAACGCACAGAAAGTCTGGTGGAGGAGTTCTCATTGCAGTTTCTTCAAATTTTAGCTCTGAACTTCTGGTTTCATCAAAATTTAAAGAATTTGAGCATGTATGGGTGAAAACACATATTGCTGGTGAAACTCACATTTTCGCAACAGTGTATTTTCCACCAGACCAAGCTTGTAAGTCTACATACGAAATCTTATTTCAAGCAGCTGAAGAAATTGTAACCCAATTTCCTCCTGAATAAAAAGTTCATGTATATGGCGATTTCAATCAGCGCAATGCAGATTTTATTCCTGACGCAGCAAATGAGAGTATTTTACTTCCTGTCGTTGGTGATAATGAAACGTTACAATTTATTTTTGAAAAACTAGCGTTTTTGGGGCTTAACCAGATTAATCACGTGAAAAACCAGCAAAATTGTTACTTAGATTTTTTACTAACAAATACACATGAAGATTTCTGCGTAAGTGAATCTCTTTATCCCTTATGGAAAAATGAGGCGTTTCACACAGCCATCGAGTTTTCTGTGTTTGTGCATAAAATACATAAACCCAATGAATGTGTTTACGAGAATGTCTTTGATTACAACAAAGCCAACTATGACAATATTAAGTATAAATTGAGTAGGGCCAACTGGCAACAGGTTTTAAAAAGTCAGAAAAATGTTGAATGTGCAGTAGAGATATTTTATAAAATGTTATTGGAAACTATTCAGGAAGAAGTCCCTCTGACGAGAAGACGACGAAACTATGCTTCTAAAAATCCAATTTGGTTTAATAAGCAAATTACTAATTTGAAGAATCGGAAACAAAAGGCTCACAAAATTTACAAAAATTACAATAATCAAGCTAATTTGGAAGAGTATTTGAATATCTGCAATCAACTTAATTTAGCTATTTCCTCTGCACAATCTGAGTATAACACAAAAACTGAAAATGAGATTAAGTCATGTCCGAAAAATTTCTTCAATTACGTTAAAACTAAGGTTAAATCGTGCTATTTCCCAACAAATATGACTTTGGACGAAAAAGTAGGAGATAACTCAGAAGATATTTGTAATCTATTTGCAAAATTTTTTCAAGAGACTTACACAAAATTTTCGGACGATGATCGCGATTTTGAATATTTCTCATACTTTCCTGACTATCCAGGTAATATTGGTGTCAGTAACATTGTTGTACAAGACATTCTCTCAGGTTTAAAACAGTTAGACGCTAATAAAGGCGCAGGACCTGATGGAATTCCACCAGTATTCATGAAAAACCTAGCAACTGAACTTACAACTCCTCTTTTCTGGCTGTTGAATATGTCATTGGATAGTGGTGAATTTCCGAAAGAATGGAAAAAGTCTTTCCTCATACCAATTTATAAATCTGGCAAAAAATCCGATATACGTAATTATCGTGGCATTGCCATAATATCATGCATTCCAAAACTTTTCGAATCGATCATTAATAAAAATGTTTTTGACCAAATTAAAAATAGAATAACTAACGCACAACACGGTTTCTTCAAAGGCCGCTCAACTGCTACGAACTTACTGAAATTTGTTAATTACTCATTAAATGCAATGGATAAAGGTAATCACGTAATGGCTCTTTACACCGACTTCAGTAAAGCGTTTGATAGATTAGATATTCCAATGTTGATTTTCAAGCTTGAAAAAATGGGAATTGAGATGAGACTGCTCAATTGGATTGAATCGTATTTAACTGATCGTCAGCAAATTGTAAAGTTTAATAATAAAAAGTCTAACCCAATTCATGTCACGTCGGGGGTTCCTCAAGGCTCACACTTAGGACCTCTTCTTTTCATTCTATACATTAATGACCTATCTCTTATCTTAAAAAATCTCAATGTACTTATATATGCTGATGACATAAAGCTGTACTTAGAAATTAAGAACGATAATGAAATTAATGTTTTTCACAATGATATCCAAGTTTTTCATACGTGGTGCTGTAAAAGTCTATTGAAACTAAATGTTAAAAAATGTGATCTCATAACGCAAACAAAGCACGCCAAACGTTCAAGTTATATTAGGAACAGAAAATGTACAAAAATGCGATAAAATAAGAGATTTAGGTATTATTCTAGACTCAAAACTACCGTTTGTGGATCATTATAACACGATAGTTCATAAAGCAGGCAATATGCTTAATTTTATAGAACGTTTCGGATACCACTTTTTAGATCCATATACAATAAAAACGCTTTATGTTGCTTATGTCCGGTCAATATTAGAATATTGTAGTATTGTTTGGTCCCCTTATATGAAAAAACATGAAGAAAGAATAGAGTCAATCCAAAAACAGTTTTTATTATATGCACTGCGTAAGCTAGGATGGACAGCATTACCTCTCCCAGCATATGAGGCACGTTGTATGCTGATCAACATTGAAACTTTAAAAGAACGTCGGGATTATGCTAAGGTTTTGTTTGTTAATGATTTGGTATCACAACGTATTGACTCAACTGATCTTTCGTCAAAGCTAAATTTATATGCCCCCACTCGACAATTACGCAATCGTTACCTATTCGCAGTAGATCGTCATCGTACAAATTATGCTAAATTTGGACCGCTGAACCGCATGATGATTGTATATAATCAGCATTGTGATTGACTTGATTGACTTTAATACACCTAGGACAAAATTGAAAACATATTTTAACACTCTGCGAAATAATAGAATATAGGCATTTAATTTTAGTATAAGGATGTATCCATGTACGAATTATCCATGTAACAAAACGGTCTACAATTGTTTGACGTCAATTAAATAAATAAATAAATAAATAAATAAATATTTATAACCGACAAATCGCCATCAACGATTTTTTTCCTACTTTTGGTCAACAGTCACTCCTCAGCTGGCAGTATAAATAGGAGTGAAGGAGATTTGGGGAGATGGCTTCATTCTATAACTCCCAAGGTGTCTAAAAAATGTTGGTTCAGGGGGTCGAGACTTCATTCGTATGATGTCACGCCTCATGTCCAATCATTATTCTTTAAACGCTCATTTATTCCGTGTTGGGCTGGGAGACAGCAATCTCTGTGAATGTGGACAAGGTTACCAGGACGCAGATCACGTTATTTGGTTTTGGGCTGAGAATCGTGGAGTCAGATCTGAGCTTTATGATTCCCTCCGGGCTCGAGGTAGACAACCTAATGTACCAGTTTGAGATATTTTGGTTATCGCGTGCAGTGGAGTTTATGAAACTTATTTATTTGTTTTTGAATAACAGTAATCTTAGGTTGTAGTTTGATTAACTTTCATATTTAGGTTAAATTTTTGAGGACTACGTGCGTATGTATGTATGTAAGTGTGTGTGTTATTTTTTCTTTTATTTGAAAACGTTCAATTCCTTAATTTGTATTGTAATTTGGAGTTCTATGTATCAGAAAACTATAATTTTGTTAAATTTGTCTGAAATTCCCACTTTATATTTTCCCATCCATAAAATTGTAAATCTCTAACCTCGAGACAACCGCGAGTAATCGGTTTTATCTCTTTAACTTTATTTTAAGTTACCTTGTTTTTATTATTCAATGTAAATATAAAACGAAAACTTGGCTCTGTAAAGTTAATTCGATTGAGCCTGTACAAATACATATACTTATCAAAAAAAAAATCAGTGTGGTTGTGTACAAGACACGACTGGTTGACGTAGACCAGACCAGACGTAGACCAAGTTAAACCAAGTGCTGCATTATAAAGTCAGGGAAATTCTGTGTGGCTATTATTAGCGTTAAAAGGGTTTCTATTATTCGTGCCGGTCGCTTACCCTTACCGATAGAAGCAGTTTAAGTCACAATATGACGGGTGCAGCTCTTATGGGACATTAGACCAGCGATTTGAAGCCAGAGTATGTAAGAAAATTCTATTGTAAAGGGTGATACGGTCAAAATTTGGTCAAGGGAAAACGCGTGTAAATCGGTGAAATCGTTTATTTAAAAAATCAAATTAAAATTCTTTTTCAAGTTCAATTAGTATAAAATTCAGGAAAAATATTCAGTTAAGCTTCCGCTTTTCCAAATCCGAATTGCCGGGCCTTACGCTTGACCCCTGCCATCAGATTTTGTACAGCCACCTTGTCCACCTTCTTCGCCACAGAAAGCCAGTTTGCCTTGAACTGCTGCTCGTCCTTAGCAGTTTTTTTGGTCTTCTTTAGGTTCCGCTTGACAATAGCCCAGTATTTCTCAATTGGACGGAGCTCTGGCGTGTTGGGAGGGTTCTTGTCCTTGGGAACCACCTGCACGTTGTTGGCGGCGTACCACTCCATGGCCTTTTTACCGTAATGGCAAGATGCCAAATCCGGCCAAAACAGTACGGAACAACCGTGTTTCTTCAGGAAAGGCAGCAGACGTTTATTCAAACACTCTTTCACGTAAATTTCTTGGTTGACAGTCCCGGAAGCTATGAAAATGCTGCTTTTCAAGCCACAGGTACAGATGGCTTGCCAAACCAGATATTTCTTTGCGAACTTTGACAGTTTCGTGTGCTTGAAAATATCTGCTACCTTTCCCCTTCCTTTTGCCGTATAAAACTCCTGTCCCGGAAGCTGCTTGTAGTCGGCTTTGACGTAGGTTTCGTCGTCCATTACCACGCAGTCAAACTTCGTCAGCATCGTCGTGTACAGCCTCCGGGATCGCGCTTTGGCCGTCGTATTTTGTTTATCATCGCGATTTGGAGTCACTACCTTCTTGTAAGTCGATAGTCCGGCTCGTTTTTTGGCTCGATGCACGGTTGTAGACGATACACCCAGCTTATTTGCGGCATCTCGGAGAGATAGGTTAGGGTTTCGCTTGAAACTACCGGCAACTCTCTTTGTCGTCTCAGCGGCTTCCGGTTTTCGATTTCCCCCCGATCCAGACTTCCTGGCTGTCGATAAACGTTCCCCAAACACTTTAATTACATTTGTAACGGTTGATTTGGCAACTTTTAGCGATTTTGCCAACTTTGCGTGCGAGTAGCTCGGATTTTCGCGATGCGCGAGCAAAATTTTGATACGCTGCTCTTCTTGCTTGGACGGCATTTTGACAACTGAAGAGTGAATTCCAAAATCAAAATAAGAGCAACATTCTACACACACACACCTTCAAAATGAGGGGTGTTCAGGTTTTTTAAATGCAAAATTGAAAGAAATAGGTCAAGTTGATATTGACCAAATTTTGACCGTATCGCCCTTTACGCTCTTGAGATAGTATTTGGTGGCCCTGAAAAGGGCCGTTTGGTTTTATGAAGTCAGTGCAATTGAAGTGAAGTGCAATTTTAGCTATTCTGGATTTCAATGGTAATAATAAACATTGAAATACTCTAGAATTCAAATTACGATAAAATGCGTTATCTGAAAATATCCGACAGGTTTAGTGATTGCTATGAAAACACTATAATCAATTGCAACTTTTTCATATGTGTCTCTAAAAATGTTCATTGTTCAGAAAGTTTTACCAAACAGAACATAACAAAAATTATCTTGCAGTTGTTGTAAGGTTATATACAAGTATATAGGGTACATGTCCCTTGACTCAGTCGATTATGTTGCGCACGATTACAGTTTTAACTATAACTCATACAATAATTTAGCAAGAAACGATATTCAACTAGTTATACCTTTGCTAAGACATGCTTAACAAGGCGTTTGCAGTACTGGACCATGAAAAGTCACCAACTAACATTATTGAGTCGAAAACTTTCGACGGATATGGATATCATTAAGGATTCTTGTTCGAACGAATTTCAGTAAAGCTTATTTATTTCATCGCTCCGGGCATTTATTTATATTATCGCTCCGGGCATTCGGCTATATTCGGTATACTATACGGAATATAAAGCTACTTTATAACATCTAAATGACTTTCTGATGTGATCAATTGGCCATTTCATTTCAAAACATTAAAATTCCCTCTATATTTATGTAGTTATATAGGTGTTGGTATGAATAAGCCCATCGAAAAATACACAACCGCTCACTCTTACTTTTCCATTGAAAACTTTTATATTCTACATTTTACTATGTGATGAATACATGAGGTCATAGTTGGAAATATAAGGTTAAATGCGTACCTAAAATATGGTCTATGGTTTTCTTGTGAAATTATTATTCATGTTTCTATGTGAATATCAGGTAAATTAGTGAATTCAATATGGCTAAAACGTTAAAGAAATCAAAATATATATAAATATATTAGATCTAGTAGAAGAAAGAGAGTGAGTTTTATAAAATATCATTATTCTTTGCAATGGGTATGGGAGAAAATGTTGGTTATTATGATAAATTCTTATAAATATAAAATAAACACCTGAGCGCGCTGAACATGTTCAGCGCATTAGTTGTATCGATATCATATGTAGGTTCGTATGATGTAAAAGCACGCGGCGCATGTCATCACCAGAATACAATTGTTGAAATACTATGCTGAAATTCATTAAGACAGGGAGCGATAACATAGAGAGATATTCAATTGCTATGATGACATGCACTTTGTCGAATTGATTTAAATTTAATAAATATCAATTTCCTACCTCGAGTTGAAGGACCTTCTCCAGCGTCTCCACTAGTTGTTGGCAACGCATTACCTCTTGCTGCTCTCAATTTTGCCCGATAACTACGAGCTCGGTCGGCATCGGTGCATGGTCGTTTCGGAGGATTTCCCGTATGCTCGCTCTTTAAGCGCTCCCTGAATCTGCGCAAGCGTTCTGGATCAAATCGGTTAGGCATTCTCACCTTCAATATGTTTCTCAAACGTGACAAACAAATCGGCACTAGATTAAATGGCGCACAAACCGAACGAAATATTAATTGAAATCTTATATATCTCTCTGAACTGGATTGGTTGTCCTCAAAAGGACAGATTATTTATTAGTGGGTTGCCCCAACCAGCTGGGTAAAATTTTCCCGACGGCTCGCCCTCCATGGAGGCGTTTTTGCAGTTGCGGCGAACGAATCGACACCATGATATTAGGCGCACACACCAAACGAAATAAAAGTTTAATTCTTGTATAAACAACTCTTTTAATTAAATTGGTTGTCCTCATAAGGAAAGGTTATCAGTTTATGGATTGCGCCAACCAGCTGGGTAAAATTTTTGCCGACGGCTCGCCCTCCATCGAGCACCTAATTAAATTTAAGATTAGTTCTTTAAAGCCTCCACCTAACAGCAGCGTTTTTTTTGCCACCGCCGCAGCGAAATCGCGACGGAAAAATCGCCGCGGTGAGATTACATGGCGGCTCTTGGGAGCGCACAAACCAACGCGATTGAAAAACGCATCGCGTCGGTTTGTGCGCTCCCCTAAGCCGCCATGTGGCGAAAAAAAACGCTGCAGTTAGGTGGAGCCTTAATAATCAACTCTTTTATTATAAAATTTATTGTCCTCAAAAGGACAGATTATTCCCATATACTGCTGCTCGCCCCCATGGACGCATTCCCCTAAACAGCAGCGTTTTCGAAGAGCGGCGAAACAATCGCCAAGATGAGGTAAGATGGCGGCTTGCACAAACCGACGCGATTGTGCGCCCCCATAATCCGCCATTTTACCTCATCGCGACGATTGCTGTTTGGGAAAGCCTTGGGACTTACCACCACC
The DNA here is from genome assembly GCA_034211315.2 of Aedes japonicus. Lineage (NCBI taxonomy): Eukaryota > Metazoa > Arthropoda > Insecta > Diptera > Culicidae > Aedes > Aedes japonicus. Next base: position 27,194 of record JASCZW010001217.1, read on the forward strand.
AGCTGCTACGCGACACCATCTGCTACGCGACCACCAGCTGCCTCTGCGACCAGCTCTGCTCCCGGACGATGAAGCAGCTTCGACCAGCTGCCTGCGACCAGCTACCTGCGACCAGCTACCAACGACCAGCTCCGCACAGCTTCAATGCTACCAAACGAATGAGACAAAATTTTTGCGAGACGTACATGGAGAGACGAATGACATGATTGGTTAAAGTCTCTCTCTAATACAAAGAAGAAGAAGATGATGCAAGACGTTTCTTGCTTCGATTTGAAATCTGTGCTAGGAAATTTGGTAAATTTACTCTGCAAAATGACATTATAAGACATCACCTTATATTTGCGTTATTTTCAATAGTTTACTATTGTTTGAGAATAATGTTTGACAATTGAATTGGAGCGCGGTAAAATTTCCGACCGATTGAGGAAGAAATCATGTAAATCTATCGTGGATTATTTGAGTTATTCGCGTACAAATCGTACGGTTTTTCGTGACGGTCGCATTTTTTTAGATTTTCGTTTGACACCCTACCCTTGCCGTAAGACGTAGTCTACGTCAAAAATACGTGTGATTGGGAGCAGTCACAATGGAGAATGATTCCAGTCCCACACCGGGGGTGTGGGACGGCATCAATGATGGGGGAGGAACAAATTTCAGCCCCAGAATAATTGATGGTAGCCACACAGGAAGAACCGTACCTACCTTTATGGATGCCGAAGGACGTTATGGTACACTTACCATACTACGAATCCAAGGTGTCGACAAGAAGCCACTACCAAAAGCATAATACTTGATCCGTAAGTCCATCGAAAAATGCGCTGGAAAAATCGAAGGAGGTTTTTCTGAAGAAGGCGAAAAAACTTATGCACTGAAGGTCAGACGAGCCGATCAAGTCATTAATGGCAATGAAAGTGTTAACTGATGGTAAACCGATCGAGATTGTTGACCACCCGGTTCATAATATTACAAGATGCGTCGTGAGCTGCGGTCGAATTACGGAGGCACCCGATGCCGAAATCAAAGAGATGCTGGACGATCAGTACAATGTCGAGGTAGTCGATTTCAGAAGGATCCAAAGACGTGGTGAAGGAACAACGAAAATCAACACCCCAACGATCACCCTAAACATCAAAGGAACGACGTGCCCGGAGTTCGTTGACTTTGGGTACATACGTTGTAGAACAAGGAAGTATTATCCGTCGCCCATGCAGTGTTTCAACTGCTGGGCTTTCGGTCATTCAAAGGCACGTTGCAGACAGTCAACACCCACCTGTGGTACCTGCTCGAGTGGTCACTCGTGTCCTGAAGGAGGTCTTAAATGTAACGAACCGGTCTACTGCAAACGCTGCAACTCGGCAGATCACAGCCTTGCTTCCCGGTCTTGTCCGGCTTACAAAATGGAAACCGCTATCCAAAGATTGAAGGTAGACCAGGGAGTTACATACCCCGAAGCACGTCGCTTTTTCGAGGCCCATAACCGACCAATCTCCTACGCACAAGTTACTACTGGAAACCCAAACGCTTCCCAGACACCAGCACAAGGAACTACTTCAGATCCAGGTATTACTCAGGCAATTTCGGAATTAACCAATAAGGTAGACTATCTAATGAAGGTTATCGAGTTAAAAGGTCACCAGATAGCATCACTGCAAACTCGTCAGCTTGATCCAATCCAACCTGTCCAGCCCGTTCAGCCCAATCAGGTTGACATCCTCATCCAAATGCAGGCTATGTTCAACAGCATGATGTGGCGTATGGACAACTTGGAGAAAGCTGTAATGGAAAAAGATCAGGAAATTGAACGACAATCCAAATTACTAAAACTTTCTGGTACTCTCCTTAACCAATTAAAGAATGCCTCTACGACTACCCAAGCATCGAAGCACAATTACGCTGCAGCTACTGTAAATGCCGAAGGACCATCTACTGTTACTACCCAAGTAGCACACTACGATCAGAATTAGTTGTAGTAACTTGATTATAACTTAGCAAGTCATATTAATGTTATCTCAACTGAATGGCAACTTGTGTGCTACTAGGGTAGCCCACCCAGTACTCCAACGAAAGAGCGAACGCCTGTCGAATTTCCGTACTCGATAGCGTTAACTCCTCATCCAACGGAGCAAAGTAATGAATTACATAGCCCGACCATTAATAACAAACTTGATCCTGCATCCAACTTGGAAGAAGAGCATCCAAGAGAGGAAACTCAGCTCGGTCTGTCCTCGGAGATTCTGAGTTTTTCCTCAAACTCCGACTCCAGTATGAATGACACCGTAGTAGCCAACCCTAAAAATAAACAAACAACACCAACTAAGAAGGTTGAACTAATGGTTCAACGGATAGACAAGGCAGCAAATCAGTCGAATACTCCAAAACACCAACGCCCGTCATCTCCTAGTACGGGCTCATCGAAGAAACAACGATCTGGCAACGTTAAGGGCAACAAACCGGTCACGAACCGCAGCAATCGATCGCAATCACAATCTCCATTGCAGACCTAAATGGCTATCAACACCAGTCCACAAGTCAACTCGAAAGCTAACAATGTAGTTCCTACACCAAGACCGTCGTGTGTTTTTGCCTCACCATCACACCAACATACACACCATAGTGATCTGTGTTCCCGGCTGGATAGTCGGGGCACCATTGAACCGGACGTTATATCCCAACCGGAATCTTCGGATCGACCTCGACATCCAGTTCCGGTCGTAGACGAAGAAAGAAAACGATCTTCGGGTATGCGGGGCACCAGCAGTGCGGAAGCTATGGACCCACCGGAATTGCTGGCCTACCTCCGCAGCCCGAAGACGAAGAGCGCAAGGAAGAGCGTGAAGAATGATCCCGCGAGAGCCCCTGGTAGCCTTGGCCCTGTCGACCGGAAGTCAGTTCAAACCGGAACGGCAGACTACCCTCGGTACCTGGGGAAAGCGGTCATCAACGAACATGAAAAGGATGAAGATTGCTGCAGTAATATCGAGACGGACAAGGGTGTAATAGCCTGTTCCCCGACGGATAATGAAGAAATGAAGATAAACGAAACAGCTATGAAGATAGGGACGGATAAGGAAGGAAACTCCCATTCCCCTATGGACGACGCGGGAGCAGTAACGCTGTCAGGAGAAAAGGACGATGCAAACTCTCTTCCGTCCGTCGAGTCATCTCTGATGTTACTGGGTGAATGCCTTTCACTTGGTCGCAGTGGAGCTCTGACGCGTTCGAACACCATCAACCCCAGTCAAACATACCGATCACCACCGATCGCTTCAACATCTGGCTTATCCGGTCCTAGCTTGTCGTTGTCGGCTTCAATCAGTAATCAACAGCCACGGAGATCAGTCCGGATTGCAAACCGGAAAGAGAACCCGATTCCACCTCTTTATCCAGGAGCCATGGACAAATAACAGTAGGATATTGGGAATCCCTACAACTGCTGGTAAGATAATTTACAATGAAGGGCAGCCATCACCGAGAGCTGCAATATTAGTAAATAGAGAAATAAAAATAGTTCCAATCACAGAGTATATAAAAAGAGACATCGCTGCTGTCATGATGGAGGTGCCAACAACTCACGGGACAACAGAAATATATGTTGCTTCAGCATACTTTCCAGGGGACCTTGACGATCTACCTCCACCAGAAGTTGCAGCGTTTGTTTCATACTGCAAGAAACAAAATAAGGCGTTTATAATTGGCTGTGATGCCAATGCTCATCACTCCATATGGGCCAGCACGGACATCAACAACAGAGGTGAGCATCTTTTAGATTATATATCGAAAAATGAAATAGATTTATGTAACAGAGGAGACGCTCCCACTTTTATAAATGCAATTAGACAGGAAGTCCTTGATCTGACGCTGTGTAGTCCGAAAATCTCTTCCAAAATTAAAAATTGGCATGTATCGCAAGAAGTATCGTTGTCGGATCACTTGCAAATATTATTTGACTATGAGGCTGATCAACAACTCATACAAACTATAAAAGATCTCAGAAAAACAAACTGGGAGCTTTATAACTCAAGGCTAGAAGTGAGCAAAGACTCCTTAACAAATGACTCGAACTCTTGTGAAGAACTTGAGGAAAATGCAAAGCATGAGCATGAGCATGATTGACCGCCCACGGATGCTACTCCGTTATTGCCAGATCAGCTGTATTTACACAAAGAACCAACCGATGATGTTTGGGACTAACATACATCTTCAATGTGTAAAAACTGGTGACCCAATATAAAGCAATACCGGCGCCGGCCGTGTCCGAATGCTGGTCAAATAGGGAATGGGAAGGAACGTGTTGACATGATACTCGCTTTGAAGGAAGCCGAGAAATCCTCTGCACTTCCACGAGAAATCACTGGGATGTTGGATAGTTGGGAGAAGGTTAGCTGCAGAGGTCGTTTTGGTTAACGATACGCTGTAACTGAAAAGAGACAAGAATTACGAAAAACAAAATAAAACAGGACATCAGATATTGTCTTCAAAACCTGGCAGAAATAAACCACTTGTTGCCTGAAAAGAAACAACATTAAGAACCAACATAGAAGTTAAATCCCTGCAATCCCCAGGATGTTTGAAGAGCTCAGCCATTTCTCTGAAAAGATACCAAGAGTTATTGTTGCGGGCTGTCGATGGTTGATCATAACTATGTGTTGGACACTACTGGCCGAAATAAACATTGAATGAGAATAGCGAGAAAATTTCATTGAATAAACAACTATAACACCCAACTGTTCACCAAACTGCAGTCCATTCAAGCTATATCTAACAAACTCAGCTCAGCCACTCTTAATGTATGCCTCCCCAAGTAAATCCCTCTGCATCCTGTAACAACTCAACTAGAAATTCAAAATCCATCGATTACAAATCACGAAATAAACTCCCAACGCCTTACAACTTGGAAACATTGTAAAAGAAATCGATGAGTCAACCCTCTCATACTTAACGCTAATACGCCGCCATGACAAACCTACACTCCCGCGTCACTCCACTCAACTCCCGAGCACAACTGCACGCCATCCCCCCCTCTCCCACGAAAATGCCACCCAATCCTCGCAAAAAGTGGATCTACTCAAAAATTGAGTTGATCCACTCCCCAACGAAAACCGAGCAACACTCCCATGAGAGAAAAAGAGGAAGCACACAATTGCACTCAAAAACTGAGCAAAGTGACGCGAGAGTGTACAAGCTCACAACTGCATGCCAGTCTGTGACTTGAAAAGTGTCCAGACTCATGAACAAAAAGTCTCGGTTGAAGCACACTTACCGATCGGCTCTTTGTCAAAAATCGAAAAATTAAGACACATACCTGGGCCACTCCGCCGTAAACCCTGTAACATACCTCAACCTTCAATCGCATACGGGAGCCATAAGATTTATTTCGAATAAGCTTGTGTGTGAGGCCAGTAGCTTTTCCTTGGTATTCTCATCCACACCATGCATTGCCGTGGTTAGCAAACACCTTCACATGTACATCGCTCTGCAGGCGATCCCCACTCTGGTGAGGCCGACCTCTTCCCATACACTAGCACATGTTCACCCTGAACGGCTAACACTTCACCATAATTCTCACCGATCTCACTAGCTGCTACCACCACATATCACTTTCCTGTCTCACTTCTCTCTTATGACGCTCCGTCGCTCCTTTGCATGTTTCTCCGCACACACACACACATGGAAAAATATGCAGCCGGGCTGTTTGTGTGAGTAGCGAAGGAAAGAATTAGTTCACACATGTGTGAGTGATATTTTCTCTACCAAACACGCTCGCACTCCGACGAAAAAAAAACAGCAACCTGACAACGAAACGGCCACATTAGAATAAAAAAATTGCAACAAAACGTAATTAAAACACAATCTATCTCCCATTCCTGACACACTCCGCGACCACAAAAAGGTATTCTGCACCCTGTATACGCCAATATCAATCTTAATGCTACATAATCAGCAAAAAAAAATACTCGAACTCTTGTGAAGAACTTGAGGAAAATGCAGAGCAACTTTCAAACTTAATTCAACATGCTTTTAATCAAAGTTGTATCGCTAAGAAACGTTCCACAAATACGAATGTACCGTGGTGGAACAACAAGCTTCAGAAACTTCGTAAGAAAACCCGGAAGCTTTTTAACTGGGCTAAACGAACACAACAGTGGGAACAATACAGAGAATCCCTCACTAGTTATAATAAGGAAATACGGAGATCTAAAAGGATACACTGGAGGCATACATGTGAAAACATTGAAAGTACTCCAGCAACTGCCAGATTGCAGAAAATCCTCTCTAAAGATCACTCCAATGGGCTGGGCACTCTTAAAAACGAGGATGGTTCTTTTACTTCATCAGCAAGTGAAACTTTGGAATTGATGATGAAAACACACTTTCCATGTTCTATCATTAGTTCGAGTGCAGACCAAAGTATACCTGCATCAAAAGTTGGCCTTGATGAAACCAGGACGCATGTTCATTTAACAATGAATGGAACGACTGGAGTAGATAGAGCCAGGGTTGATGCTTGTTCTTTGGCCGATACAATTTACCGAAAGAAAAGTCGAATGGGCGATTGACTCTTTGAACCTTCAAATCACCTGGGTAGGGATGGAATTTATCCTGTACTACCGCAGAAGGGAAAGTCAACTCTATTACCCATTCTAACAAAAACTATTTCGACAAGTTTAACATTAAACTACCTTCCGACAGCGTGGCGACAAGTGCGTGTGACGTTTATTCCATACACAAAGGATAAAAGTTCACCTCAATCATAGGCCCATGTTTATCGTCAATTATACTTAAAACAATGGAAAAATTATTGATGAATACATAAAGTCAACATATTTACCTAAAACTCCTCTGAGTAAACATCTATTTGCTTATCAGGAAGGTAAATCATCATAAACAGCGTTGCATGCGGTTGTTTCAACCAGAAAATCTTTCAAGCTAAGGAAATCTCACTTCAGCTGCGTTCCCGTGACATTGAAGGAGCACGGATAATTCATCTCATAGTTCAATGGTTAAAGCAATGATGAAACTTGGTTTCGACAAATGTATTGTCGATTGATTAACGAGATGTTATCAAATAGACAAATATCAGCAAACTCAAAGCTCATCCATCAGTATTAGAGCTGTAAAGGGTGTCCATATGAGGCGTATTATCACCTTTATTGTGGTCTATAATAATACGATCTTCTTAAAATCTGAAAACCCTAGGGTTTGAAGTAGTTGCCTTTGCGATGATATAGTCTTAATAGTACGCGTAAATAGATAATGTATCATTGCAAAACAGAATGCAAAGTGCTTTAAATTATGTATCTTCGTAGGTGTGATAAGGAAGGCTTGAACATAAACCTTCTAAAACTACTATTGTGCCATTTACAAAGAAGAGAAAAATACTGTATTGAGAACTTAACGTTGAAAGTACACATTTGGTACTTTCAAATACAGTCAACACCTTGGAGTATTTCTGACAGCAAACTAAATTGAACTTTCATTTAGAGCAGACAATCAACAGATCGATAAATGCTCTAGGATAGCCAAAAGAACATTTGGTAAGCAATGGGGACTAAGGCCAAAAATGATCCATTGGATTTATTCGGCAATTGTGGTAATTCAAGATTACCTATGCTTCATTGGTTCGGTGGCCAAACAAAAGAAACTGCTGGTAACAAAGAAGGTTGGGGAAAACTTCCAAAGACTAGCAACTTGTTCAATTAGCGGTGCAATGAGAAGTACACCAACGAAGGCACTGGATGCATTACTTTTTAAGTGTTGCCATTGCATCAATTCATACAGTTAGAAGGAAAGGATCAGAAGGTTTGCGAACCTTTAGAAGGTTATCTAATAGGACATCTGAAGGTTCTTAAAATTGTAAAAAGTTAATCCCTTATTATGAACAACGAAGATTGATGGAGAAAAAATACAACATTGATTATTCATATCAGTTATTGACCCTGGCGTGATTCGTGGGCAAGAGGTGGCCCAAACCTCCGCCAAGGATCGATTGTTTTCTATACAGACGGTTCAAAAATGAACAATCAAGTGGGAGCTAGTAACTGGCCCAGGATTAACCTTTCAATCCCAATGGGAAAGTGGCCAACTGTATTCCAAGCTGAAACTAAGCAATTTGGAATTTGCTATATAGCTTACGCAGAAACTATAGATATTCAAATATATGCATTTTGTCGGATAGTCAAGCAGCTTTGAATGCTTTTAAAGTCAGCAATATGCACGTCCAACATGTTTGGGAATGTGTTCAATCACTTCAGAAATTGTCTTGTCGTAATCAAGTCAATTTGTACTGGGTTCCTGGTCATTCTGGAATTGATGGAAACGAGAAAGCTGATGAACTAGCAAGACTCGGATCGTCTCATCAGTTTGTAGGACCTGAACCTCTTTGTGGTGTATCTGCTTCTTCTCTTAGAATGGAGATGAAAGCCTGGGAATGCTTAAAAGTGGAGACAAATCAACAACACTTTCAAAGCTAGGCAATCAAAGCGGTTCATTACTCCAAACATTTCAATGACTCGCAAGTTACTAGATCTAACCAAAAGAGATCTAACAATATACAGGCCTTATAACCGGTCACTGTCCGAGCCGTTATTACATTGAATCTGATAGGAAAACTTCAAGATGATTCATGTCGATTTTGTAACATGGAAAGAGAAGACTCGGAACACTTGTTATGCCACTGCTCGGCAATTTTCAAAATAAAAGGCTGAAGTTCTTTAACAAAGGGCTACTAGAACCCTTGAGATTTGGAGAACAAACCCAGCATTGGTAGTACACTTTATTCGAGCGTTATACTGTCCTGGGACAATGCTTTAGGCCAGACTTTTGGCGATCACTTCTATCAATAGTGATGCGTCATGCTGAAAATAACTAAAGCAACAACAAAAAGGATATGTCACAATAGATCTAAAAATTGGTCGCAGTGACGAAAATACCCAACACGGAATTAAAAATAAACACGCTTACCGATTCGCAAACGTACGATCTGTGGGTAGCCAAAAAGAGTGGCTATCTACCACCTGGAGCTGGCCTTCGTCGCAAACCCCATTTTCTCGGTGGCTCCTTCATCTCGCCGGGCAGCGGGGTCCTCACCGTCTGCTTCTACCGGTGGGAGCTTCCGCCGGGGTCCACGATAACGGACACGTGCTCATCTCGCTCAGAACACAGCCATTCGCTTTCGCAATCTGTACCTTCAACTACGAGAAAAAATTGTCTTCAGCCACCTCGATCTAAAACCGAGAGGATGCGCTTGAGAACTGGGCCCTCCAGTACCGTCAAGAAAACGAATCTCGCCCTTCAATGGAACATAAATGGACTATACAACAACCTCGGCGATTTGGAGATTTTGGTTCGCGAAAACACACCGTCGATCATCGTTCTCCAAGAAGTAAATCGCACCAACTCGTCTCGCACCAGCTCCATCCTCGGTGTGGACGCTATCTGTGGTACATAAACGTGGTCAAACCCTGCAGCACTCAGTCACAATTGGTGTTTTGTCGAACATCCCATATGCTCAAATTCCTGTAACATCCGACCTACCGAATGATCGCGGTACGAGTTCAGCTGCCGATCCCGATGACTGTCATGGGTGTGTACCTCCTGCGGCAAGATAATCGACTTAAAAAACAAGTTCCTGAATGCAGTGCAAATTCACCGAGGAACCGGGGATGGTCCTCGGCGACTTTAACGCTCATCACCCCAATTGGGGTTGCAAACAGCAGACACGAGAGGCAACATCTTGGCTGACCTTGAACAGCTGGAGCTGTCGGTTTAAATGATGGCCTGGAGCACTTTTACTCGTGGCAGAAACAAAACCGCAATCGATATCTCGGTGGCGAATCTCGACATCATAGCTAAATTGACCTGGCAAAAACATGATGATCTCCATGGTAGTGATCATTATCCACCCTGATCACCTATGAGATGCTCCTCCTCCTACGATCACCCGTCGCCCCATGTGGAAATACCTGAAGCAGACTGACCACTTTCTCCTCATCATGGATCTGAAATCGCCAACGAAATCGCACCCGATATCGAAAAATTAGCAACATCATCATCAGCAGCAAACGAAACAATCCTGAAGTCGAAGTCCACCCCCGGCCGCAGGGCACTGCACTGGTGGTCCAATGATATTACAATGGCGGGTCAAGCGGCGCAGAAAGCTTCTGGTGCAACTAAACGTATTCCGACGGGCACACTGATAAACAGGTTGCCCTTGATCTCTACCGAAGTCAGAACAACAAGGTACGTCAGATGATTAGGAAGGCGAAGCAGGATAGCTGGGCAAATTTCCTGGAATCCATCAACGCAAATCAGACCGCCACTGAAATGGAGAAGAATCAACTCCTAAACGGTAAGAAGAAAAGTTCACACCCGATGCTATATTACAACGGAACAATATATGATGACCCAACAGTGACAGCAATATCCTCGGCGAATACTTCGCCGAACTCTCATCAATCGACGAATATAGCTTGGCTTTCGCTCGACGCAACAACCCCGACATGGATTCCATCGCGAAGTTCCCGATTCCTTCCGACTCCGGCACCAAAAGCTTCAACCGCCCTTTTTCTTGAAGAGCTAAATGTCGCGGCCACAGTCCACGAAGGGAACCTCCGCTGGACCTGACGATATTGGTTACAGTACGTTGAAAAACAGGTCTCTACTGGGCGCACCGCGCCACGACACATTCAATCACACCTGGACCAGCAACACCTTCCCAAAACAGTGGAACATAGCTTCACTATTCCCATACTGAAGACAGGTCTAAAGAGCCACGAAACCCCAAGGGTTACCGGGCCAATTTCGCTTACCTCCTCTGCTTATCAAAGACCGCGGAGCGGATGTAATACCAGGAAGGCCGAATGACACCTTACTGAAGCTAATCGGATTGGATCATCGCCAGTTTGCTTTTCGACCCGGAAGAGGAACAACACATATTTCGCCACCTTAGGGCAAGTTCTTGCGGAAGCCACAAAGAAAAGGACAGCACGTCGAAGCTGGGCAGTTTTGGACTTGGAGAAGGCGTACAACCGTACATGGACACCACATCGTTCTTCAGAAACTGGTAGACTGGGGCATCTGGTGAAACATGTTCCATTTCTGAAAAACTTCCTCAATGATAGAACTTTCGAGGTCCTTGGTGGGTAAACAGCAGATCACGAATCTTCCGGAGACTAAAGTTCAGGGATCTGTTTTGGCGGTCACTTTATTTCGATCGCTATGAACGGCATTTTTCTGCGTACTACCAAAAGGATGCTACATCTTCATCTACGCGGACGATATCCCGTTAATCGTAGTCGGCGACACACACCGAGCACCAAGACGAACCCTCCAAGCGGCAACAAACGCCGTGGGAAATGGGCAAAAGAGCACGGCTTCAGTATTTCTGCATCCAAAGCGTCCGTACGACAATCTGCCAGACCAACCATCGACCCTGGAGCACGTCTATCACAATTAACCTTGGGGCAAAAATCCCGTAAACGAACAATTAAGGTTCTGGGTGTGACCATCGACTGCAAGTTGTTTAAAAGTCATTTCGATCAAATAAAAAGCTGTGCAACCAGGTTGAACATCATCAGGACGATCTCTGAAACCACATCGTAGTAACAACCGGGACATCCGTCTACAAGCGTGGCAAAGGCCATAATCAACAGCAGGTTGCTTTACGGACTGAACTCACCTGCATTGCGAAAGACAGCTTTGCGAATACGTTAGCACCAATCTATAACAGCTACATCAGAAATATCTCAGGTTTGCTTCCTTCCACCCAGCAGCGGCAGCCAGAAGCCGAAATCGGGGCTTCGCCTTTCGGATATGGTCGTCGATGAGTCAATCTGCTGTAGAACGGCAAGTTTTTTTTGAGAAGACTAGTGGAACCGAAAACCACGCATATGAAAGAAATCTCTAACGGAATACTGCAGGCGATAAACGGCTCAAACCTCCCGCCAATTGCAAAACTGTACTGGTACAGGCCAAGAAAAACAACAGCACACCGATGAAAACTGAACGCTGAATCAAACAAATTCAAAGCGGGAGATAACAAGACAATGCTAAGGAAATCGGTTCTGAGCCTGCTCAACGAAGAGCACGGAGATCACCGCGCGATTCACCGACGGCTCCAAGTCACGCCATGGGGTCGGCTTCGGGGTTCATTCTAGAAACAACAGCATCAATATGAGCAACAGGTTATCGAACAACGTTTCGGTTTTCTTCAGCGAAATAGCGGGTGACCAGGCTGCTCGATCCTCTCCTGACGACCCGATTCTCATCGTATCGGATTCAGCATCGGCAATTGATGCACTACAAGCAAACAGACTCCAGACATCCCTGATCCAGGCTATTCAGCAGGCGCCTACAAACACCACACTGATGTGGATCCCCGCCATTGCGGAGTGATTGGCAACGAAACCGCTGATCAGCTCGCGGCATCAGGACACAATCACAAAGAATTTCTAACCCAGGACGTTCCCCGACGATACCAAATTGTGGCCGAAACACCTCGAACCCACTGGAACACCAAATGGAACCAGTCCGATGACCTTCCTGCGTGTTAATCAAAGGCACCACAAGAAGATTCGAGGACCCGTCGTCCCCCAAAGAGCAACGAGTGATATAACCGCCTCCGGAACGGGGCACTGTAGAATTACCTACAACATTACTGGCGGTCCATTTCACGCAGAATGCAACTACCGCAAAGTTCGGAAAACCGTTGGAGCACATCCTTGCGTGTGCCCAACCACGAGCAGCCGCGTATCCCACATGGGATAACGGCAGCATCCGAGACGCCTCGGCGATGACAGGGCAGCACAACTTTTATGTTTCCTCAAGGAGGCGGACCTTTTCTACAAAATCACAGAAGGCGAGAATGTAGCTCTGAAGCCTGCGTCGTTCGCTCTCCTACCATCACAGCCATCAGTCGGGAGTAATAGACGACCACGATCAAATAAACAAAATCGCCAGAACAGCAAGACATAAACCAGGGAGCAATAGGAGTGAAGGACTAGGTCGGAGAAACGTGGTTCTGCTGATAAACCTCAAACCCCTGATCCAAATCGTAAATGTTAATTATCTATCACCCAAACCAACACTGAAGCAGCAAAGTGAGGAGGGTAAGGTCAAAACGACACCACCTTTCGCCTCTAGCCCACCGCCCACATCGCAACAACAGCACTGAAATGGCGAACAAAGAAATTACACCCAAACGGGAAACAAAAATCAAAAATAGGAACATTATTAAATGGGGGGGAGAGGGGAAAAGTCCGGACGTCTTATCTGGAATCTATTTTTCACCTAAAACGAAAGAAAAGAGACTAAGGGGTCAAAACTACTCAATAACGACATTTTCAGCAAAATAAAAATTAAATTAAAATAATACCCCTATTGTGCAGTTTTGGATTTATCTTACATCATACAACAAACCGCTTTTAATTAGAATTTCATTTGAATTTTCTAGAAGCATTTTAGAAGTTTCGTCCTATACTTTAACATGGGAGCTGTCAGATTTATCACCACTTGGTGTCTTCTTCTTTTTTCAAGTTGGATTCCTCAATTGTGTTTGGGCTATTACGATGGATTGATGAGCTGCATGATGGTTGCGGATGAACTTTTATCGTGTAGCGTGACATCGCTGTGACATTGTCAGGCAAAGTCATCAAAAAACGATAGGTGAGAAAAACAACAGCACTTTTGTAGTCTGAACAAGGCATTAGTCTGATCTCACCCGGTTATCCACATTAGCCTGGCATTTCTGATTTTCACTGAATAGCACACGGAGAAAAACAAATATACTAGATAGCATGAATTTTATGCTAAAATATAAATATATATAATGCTAAAACATAAATACAATATAATCTATAGTATGTACAATTACAGGGTTGTTACGAGAAGTCTGAAAATAAATCCGCGCCAAATCCGCGCGAGTTCAAAATCAAATCCGCGCCTTCAAATCCAATCCACACACGAATGTTCTATAACTTATCAAGCATCAAATATATAGGATAGGCTTCATCAGTAGGCGAACCTATTTCAAACAAATAACATGCATCACTCATTTTTGGCAGTATGCTACAAATAATAAAAGTAGATTTTTGATTAATTCCCTTCAGAAAAACCCAGCGCTTGGAATAGGGTCTCGGTGGAACTAAAACCGTTCCCCACAATAAGATTGTCTGCGTTTTTGAGCCAATTAGATGCATTGCTCAAAACAGGAATGTAATTGAAAACTCCAGTGTGAAATAAAACCTGTAAAGAGGGAAACATAAGTCACGATGAGCTAAGTCAAATAAATTGACCGATAACCAACTTAATAAAAATGTCCAGACAAAAACAACCAATGACCAAAGATGTGATCCACGCTGGCCAAGTCCACCCCTGAAGGAGCACAGGACGTTTGAGTGAGTGATGAAAGCACTCGAACACAACCGATATGTAAAGTATGTCAAAGAGAATGATCCATATTTTGTCAATGGTGTATCAAGATAGGTACGTATTTATTTAACATATACGTCATAACATTTAATAGTTCTCAATAGCCTTCATATGAGCTAATTTTTCCCTTTCTGATTGTTCCTTCTGCTGGATGTTATCTTTTTGTTTCAAAAGAACTTACAGGAATGATGTTTCTGGATTATTGGATGTCATAGCTCTGATTTCTTTTTCCATCAAATTAAAAATATCTTCTTTAGCCTTCCCTTTCATTCCTACAACTTCTTCTTGCTTTTTGAGCTGGTGCCTTGCTTCCTTCTTTGCTTTTTCCTTATTTTTTTGTGCCTCCACTAATTCAAAATCTTTCTTTTGTTTCTGTTTGGATTCGTAAGATTGCCTCGCAAATTTCGCCTTCAAAATCAAGTCCTTTGAAACAACAAATCTAGTTATATCATTCTCAAAAAAATGCATGCCACTCAAAATATGTTTACGATTATTGAACTGCTGTACACTGAGCCTAGTTCGGTTTTCCGGTAACACATGCATAGATAGTGAAAATTTTCTTTCGACCTCTGCATTAGAATGAGATACGCAAGTTACAATGTTGAGCAATGTTCTCATTTCAGAGAAACTATCGTCCTGGAATAAAAAATCAAGTTCTTCCAAATCTGTTTCTGATTCAACCGTTTTAGTTGACAACTTGACACTTGCAAGTACTAGTTCTTCGTGAATTTTAGATTTGTCTAATTTAAAATCAATAACATCGACTAAGTGGACGATTTCTTTGATGGAATCCTTATTTATGATCCTTCCAACCTTGAAGTAGATGACTAGTCTAACAAATTCATTCGGAACATCTTTGGAAAACAAATACGAGACGAAAGCGTTAGTGTGGTCTTTAAAATGCTTATTGAAATGAGATGTTTTAAGTTGATTTCCTGCAGCGTCAAGAATGGATTTGTAAATAATTACATCCGTATCCTTAAGAAAATGTTCTTCCATTAGCATTTTGTTGTTGATGGCTTCCGTTATCTGTTTTGGATTGTAAACTCTTGACATCATAGTGACCAAAAATGCGAGAATCCTATCATAAATATCGAAAAGAATAAACTCATTCGTTTCGAGATACTTAAGCAACTTTTCCGTTTCTCCCGCTGATTCAATCACAAAAAGAACCTGCCCTTTGATATCTGGCAGCAGTAAAATTTTCAAAATTTCTTCTTCATAAAAGCTCCGTTCTGCCAGGCCATGCAATTTCTTTTTCAAAGAAACTAAGGGGTTGTAGTTTGAAAGAACCACTTCTGCAGCTGGTCCGAAAGTTGCCCACCAGGTTTCAACATGCTTTTGGAAACGTTTAGGCTTGGTTATGCAGCTTTCTTTGAATTCTTCCCACTTCGACGGAACGACAAAGTAATAGTACAGATACTTTGCCAAATCAGAAACAACATATCCAAACTGTTTGATAGCAGCCCTAAAAAAATGAAGGTTATAATACATATCTACTAGCAAACAAATAATAAAATACTTTCTTAGATTTTTAAAAGTATTGAATTTAAGTCCCTGAGTCCATTTAGAATTCTTAGGTATTAAACTTCGTATTTTCAAGAAATAATTCTTCGGTTGGATATTAATCCTCATGGATTTATTCCTGGAAACTTATAGAATTATTCGTTTGAAATTCCTAGGCTGTCTCTTTTCATTTGCTTTGGAGTTCTCATCTTAATTATCATTAAATAATGATTCGAGTTTCTTGGAAATTCTTGAAATTTTACTTGCATTTTTTGTGTGTTGGCAACACAGCACTCAAATGCGGCAATTTTGACAGCCTGTTTTTTACATTACCCTGACACTGAAAATAAACACGCTCTGGTTTACTCATTTTGTTAATTCATTTAACTCATTCTGCAGGGAAAAAAATCGTGCCCGGATCCGTGAACTGCAGTCATGAATTCGAGAACAAGCAAAAATACACCGTGAACTGACTCACGTAATCACGAGCTAAATCACGTATTTAGGTAAAAATCCTGAAAACGTGAACTAGTTCACGGTCCGTTTTCATTTTCGTGAACGCTTTTGTTTCTGTGTGGGTATATCAATATGATGTTGAACGAATCCGCGCCAAATCCGCGCCAGAACGAATTTTATGAACAAATCCGCGCCAAATCCGCGCTGCCGTAACAACCCTGCAATTCATCTTATTGTTCACAACTATAAGATGACAATAGGAGTTATTGTTACCACAACAGAATCTAATGTAAACTGAGACATCGACAATAGAAAAGGGGGGTTGTTATGTATCTTAACTATAGAAAAAATCATTATTTTCCGAACAAATTTGAATCAATAAGTCTTAATTGTATTTTTTCACAATTGTTGAAAATCCAAACATATGGAATGAATTGTAGATCTATTGTTATGACAATATGCATTTTTCCTTTATCTGATTCATGAACAATAAGATTCATGGTCGGAAATAGATTTTAATGTTATTTTATATTAATGTATTGTAATTGTATGGTTATTTTTATCCGGGCAGTCATTTGTATGCATAAACCAGGTTTATACATTAATAAGAATAAATCAAATATATGCATTCCAATGTATTTATCAACACAGTCGCACATTAAATGCTTAGAGCTTTCACTCTCTATTCCACAAAAGCGGCCTTTATCTTCATGAAGTTTACCGATGATTTTCAGGTGATATTTACTCGGACAATGTCCAGTTATCAAACCAGTGTATATTCTTAAGTCATGTTTCGAAAGTTTAAGTAACTTTTTCGTATGAGAAGCGTTAGGCTTAATGAACTGTTTGGATTGCCGGGCATTGGAGGTACTATTCCAGATAGCCTGTATTTTGCCCTTTTCCCAGTTCTTTAGTTCTACTTTTAAGGCGCAAGAAGATAAACCAATAAATGGTTCGGGCCCTATGAATTGCATGGATGACCCTATTTTTGCCATCTGATCAGCTTTTTCGTTTCCTTCAATTCCGCAATGACCAGGAACCCAATAGAGGTTAACCATGTTGCGACAGGACAATTGCTGTAAAACATGTGCGCATTCCCACACCAGCTTAGATGTGAATGTTTTTGACTTTAAAGAATTCAGAGCTGCTTGGCTATCTGAACAAATGCATATGTTTGCATTTTTATAATTTCTTTTCATACAGATTGATGCACATTCCAGTATGGCATATATTTCAGCTTGAAACACTGTGGGATATTTTCCCATTGCCACATACAAGTTTCTCCCAGGACCAGTTATACCAGCCCCTACCAAACTATTTTGCTTTGAACCATCTGTATAGAAGACTGTTGAGCCCGGACGAAAACCCGGTTCTCTTTTATCCCAATCAGCACGAGTAGCTGCATGGACTGTGAATTTATGATTGAAGTAGTTTCTCCTAAGCATACAATCTTCACGTATCAATATTAAAGGATTTATCGAAAACTCTTTTAGGATACTCAAGTGTCCAATAAGATCTCCATCGAAGAAATTCATGGACCGTGTTTACGCCGGTAATCTGTTATAGGATTTTAAAGCTTTCCAACGCACCGCACTGCGAGATCACTCACTCAATCAATGAGTGTCCCTAGTATATAGATTGATTATAGATAGAAGAGATAGTTTTTCTGTTTTCGCATGTAGGTCTTATCAGTGCATCTCGTTCAGCATCGATCGTCTCACGATCGACAGCAGAGCCGAGCGTAGGTAGGATGCCGATAAGAAAAACATCGCATCCAGTTAGATAAGCGACGATCGATAGATAGAATTTAGTTACCAATAAACCGTTCGCATGATCACATCGATTTTCCTTACACCTCGCGTTTTGTACTGTTGTGAAAGGTTAAAGTTTAGCACAGTGGAATAAACCATACAGTTTTTGCCTTTTTCCGTATTCAGTAGTCGCGTACTAAGTGCCTTTTTTCCGTGTATCCGACAATCACCTTTCCGAACAAATTTGGTCCTTCGAACCGGATTGTCGAGAAACGCGGACTGTTAAGTGAAGTTAAACCGCGTGATCGCTGATTGTTCTTCACAAGGGAGAACAAAAGGACACGCGTGACGTTGAAGTGTTTCGTTCTCTTGCTGCTAAATGCTGTTAGTTGCTGTTGATTGCTGCTGCTGTTGCTGCTCCCATTCTTCTGCTGTTGTGTGCTGTGCTGCTAAGTTTCTCGCGGAGATAATTCGACGGATTTTAAGCGGCCATCGGTGAACCAGACGGAGTTGCAAGGCTATAACAGGATAAGTACTGTGGGTCGAGCAGGTTTGTCTGTGGCGCGGATCTCTTATGCATGTGAGACCGATGCCGGTGAGAAATTATTGCATGTGAATTGAGCCAAGTGACACGACATTTGATGATTTTTAATAAAGAATATCCCAGTTTCTTGCATGATCGAATTTGTGGTGTCCAATTTATTCAAGGTTGAGTGGATCCCTGACCATTTCGCCATCTTGCTGGCTTTGTCCGCTTTGTAGGTTGGTTTGCTTTGTATTCGATTTCCCATTATCAATTGGTTCCATTGTTCAGTCAATACCGCGTGGTCGATTTGAGTATCGCGATCGAGTGAAGTAATTAAGAGTGATGCCAGCAAACGATGATCTACGGTTGCTGTTCAAGCAGGAGCGTTCCTTGCGTGCATCCCTGGACAATATTAAGGAATTTGTCCAATCGACACGAGGTGTAGCTGATAGACGTTCTATAGACATGCGCCTAACCAGGCTGGATGATATTTGGCAACGTTTTAATGACGTTCGGATGCGAATTGAGCTGATTACTGATGACGTCGATGATGAGATTTCCACGGACGATGCAGATGAAAGTGAGGAATCGATATTGCAGCGACAAGTCAGGAGCAGAAGGCAACGGGATCAGCGAAAATTCGAAGATCATCCAGGACTTCGAAAATGAAGTGTACCATGTGAAGGATTTATTGTTCGGATTTCTTCAATCCAGCTCAAGCAATGCACTACACGTTCAACAGCCTGCAGCGGCACCGCCATCCAAGATCAAGCTCCCCGAGCTGAAACTGCCCACCTTCAACGGAAGACTGTCAGATTGGGTTATTTTCCGAGACACGTACAAGAACCTGATCCACAACGATGCTAGTTTGTCCGACATGGACAAGTTCACCTACTTGCGAACTTCTCTCGTCGGTGATGCACTTCAAGAGATCGCATCGATCGATATTTCTTCCGCTAATTATGCGATTGCGTGGACCGCATTGGAAAACGCTTTTGAAAATAAGAAGTTGTTAGTGATGAGTCATCTTGATTCATTATTCGCGCTAGAGCCACTTCGACAGGAGCATTTCGAGTCGTTAAGCAAACTCGTCAATGGGTTTGAGAAAAACCTTCAAATGTTATCGAAACTCGGTGAAAATCCAGAAGGTTGGAGCACGTTGTTGCAGTATATGCTCTGCAAACGTCTGCATCCCACAACGCTGCGGCATTGGGAGTCACATTACAATTCTAAGGATGTCCCAAAATACGCAGATTTGATTAAATTCCTGAAGAGTCACTGTTCGGTGTTGCAGTCTGTCACACCTGGAAAGCCATTCCAGGGCGAACCGAGGAAAACTGTTCGTCCTTCCATTAGCCATACGAGTATACAGTCATCTGGATGCTGTCCATTCTGCGGAGAATCTGTGCACTCCGCGTTTAAGTGTTAGAAGTTTTCAAAAATGAAAATTTCGGAAAGGGTCGACGCCGTGAGGAAAAACTCACTGTGCCTGAATTGTCTATCACCTGGGCATTTCTCAAGATTTTGTACAAGAGGATCGTGCCACCAATGTGGGCAACGTCACCATTCGATGCTTCACGCGAGCTCATCGACCACCGCGAATCTACAGAATAAACCTGGACAAATCCAAGGAAATCAGTCATTTAAGAAACCACAAGGACAGAACACGCAACCACCACAAGCTAAGCCAACACCAAACGGTCACTCAACCAACACTCAGCCTACACCACAAAACTACACAGAATCTGCCACGAACGCAAGACATGCTCAATCACACACTTTCGCCACAGACAGCCCCAGTACAAGTTATCACACTGCTCCATTCGTATCCACACAACAAATTCCACATTCTGTTTTGCTCTCTACCGCTGTCGTCAATCTCTATGACCAGTACGGTAATTCTTTACTTGCTCGTGCACTGCTGGATTCTGGTTCCCAGAGATGCTATATGTCCGAGAAAATTTCCCAAAAACTCAAATTTAAAAGAACTCGGGAGCATTTACCAATCGTTGGAATTGGAGGATCTCGAACCACTTCTGCTCAAGCAGTATTTGCTGAAGTTCATTCGCTCGTTTCTAACTACGTCACAAACTTAAAGTTCCACGTTCTACCTCGAGTTACTGTCGATTTACCCACACGAAGCATCGACATCAGACCGTGGAATATTCCGAAGGAAATCGTTTTAGCAGATCCCACTTTTAACGAGTGCGGAGCAGTTGACCTGATAATAGGAGCTGAAGTATATCTAGAGCTGATGATCGCAGAACGCCAAATCAAGCTTGGAGATAGTGGCCCGACCTTGCAGAATACGCTGCTGGGTTGGATCGTGTCCGGAGGCATTCCGGAGAAATCAACATCCCTCACAACGGTATCATCATGTGCTACTGAGAGCATTGAAGAAGGATTAACAAGGTTCTTCGAATTAGAATCGTGTCGTACAACCAGCATACTATCGCTGGAAGAATCAGCTTGTGAACAACATTTTGAGAGGACAACAACTAGAGATGTGAGGGGTAGATTTGTTGTTCAACTACCCAAGAAGCAATTCATGGTTGATCGTCTAGGAGAGTCCCAGGAAATAGCCATTCGACGTTTCATGGCATTGGAGCGAAGACTTGATGCAGATCCAGCATTGAAGGAGATGTACGCAGAGTTCATCGATCAGTATCTAAGGATGCAGCACATGCGAGAAATTTCACCACAAGAATTAAGTAGTTTTCCAGTAGCATACTTTTTACCGCATCATGCGGTTGTGAAGCCAGAGAGCACGACGACTAAGCTACGTGTCGTGTTTGACGCATCTTGTGCAACCTCCAGTGGAGTTTCTTTAAACGACGTTTTAATGGTAGGTCCTGTAGTTCAGGAGGACCTCAACTCAATAACGCTTCGCTTCCGCTGGCGAAGATATGCTATGACAGCTGACATCGAGAAGATGTACAGAATGATTAAGACGCACCCCTTAGACCATCCCCTACACTGCATCGTGTGGCGGGAAGATTCTAAAAAATCCATCCGCATATTTTTGTTGACCACCGTAACGTACGGTACCTCATCTGCACCGTATTTGGCAACACGTTGCCTCAAGAAGCTGGCAGAGGAAGAACAAGCAAATTTTCCTGCTGCAGCGGAAACAATCATCTATGAATTTTACGTAGACGACATGCTGAAGAGTGTCGACAGCATCGACGAAGGAGTGCAACTTTCCAAAGACCTCATTCATGTGCTAGACACGGCTGGAATGACCTTAAGAAAATGGAGCTCGAATGCTCGAGAGATCATGGATAGTATTCCACCATATTTGCGTGATGAACGTTCGACCTTGAAGCTCGAACCATCAAATTCTATCGTCAAGACCCTTGGATTGAAGTGGGAACCCCGATCGGATATGTTCAGATTCTCTGTACCTCAGTGGAACCCTGCCCCTGAAATCAACAAGAGGATCATACTGTCTGATTTTGCTAAGCTTTTCGATCCGTTAGGTCTGGTTGGACCTACTTTAGTCAAGGCCAAAGTATTTCTTCAGGATCTCTGGAGAACAAAGTGTTCCTGGAACGAAACCCTCTCTGAAGAGCTTCAAAACTGGTGGCGAGAATTTCGAGAAAGTTTAGAGGGACTAAAGCAACTGCAGGTCCCTCGTTGGGTCGCTTTTGGAAGCGATATCATCTCCGTTGAACTTCACATGTTTTGCGATGCCTCCAAGAAAGCATATGGTGCCTGCATCTACCTCCGATGTACGTCATTTGATGGACGAGTCACAACATCGCTACTCACAGCAAAATCGAGAGTAGCTCCACTTGAAGATCTGGAAAAGAAGCGGAGACAAACCTCTATTCCACGCTTAGAGTTGTCGTCCGCACTAACAGGCGTTCATCTGTTTGAAAAGGTCGTCCAGAGTATTAAGATAACAGCGCAACCATATTTCTGGACGGACTCAATGATCGTCAAATGCTGGATAGCTTCTCCGCCCTCTCGGTGGAACATGTTCGTAGCCAACAGAGTGTCGGAGATTCAGCATATCACACGTGGGGGAATTTGGAACCATATCGCTGGGTTAGAGAATCCCGCTGATGTTCTGTCACGGGGAGTAACGCCTGAATTACTAAAGGATCACGAGATATGGTGGCAAGGGCCGCACTGGCTCTGTCTGGATAAGGCATTCTGGCCCTCAACGGCAACAACCAGCATTGAAGACCTAGACCCTTCTCTTCTCGAGGAAAGAACTACAGTGTCACTCCCAGCTCAAGTCGTCGAAAGCAGTCCAATCTTTGCCCTACGATCGTCCCTGAATGACTTGATCCGAATAGTAGCACTCATCCGAAGATTCGTTCACAACTGCAAGAATCCTGAAAATCGTAGAGTAGAATTCGTAACGTACGAAGAGCGAGCAGAAGCGTTCCACCAGTTGCTAGTTTTAGCACAACAGGAAAGTTTTCCGGAAGACATCGTCGAGTTGCAGAAAAATGGTGAAGTCAAGTCTACATCGAAACTCAATCAACTCACTCCTCGGTTGGTGAACGGATTAGTCCTGGTCGGCGGCCGGCTCGCAAATGCGAACATCTCGGCAGGCAGGAAACACCCAATTATTATTGACAATCAACATCCGCTATCAAGACTCATCACGGTTGACTATCATGTCAAGCATCTCCATGCTGGACAACAGCTGCTTATTGCCAGCATGCGAGAAAAATACTGGCCAATTGCTGCCCGAAATCTAGCACGCATGGTCATTCATCGCTGCGTGAAGTGCTTCCGGGCTCGGCCGAGGCCTCACGAGCAACTTATGGCAGACTTGCCTGCCGAACGCGTCACTCCAGCTCCACCGTTCATGCGCGTAGGAGTGGACTATTGTGGCCCGTTCTATATTCAGTATCCATACCGCAAGGGCGGTCCGATTAAATGCTTCGTCGCCGTTTTCGTATGTCTTGTCGTAAAGGCCGTCCATCTGGAGGTCGTAGGGGACCTCACAACTCAAGCTTTTATTGCCGCTTTGAAAAGGTTCGTCTCCCGCAGAGGTCGACCAGAAATTATCATGTGCGACAACGCAACAAATTTCGTCGGAGCCCGACGCGAGTTAGATGAGCTGCAGAAACTCTTCAATAATCAGGAATTCGCGAAGACAATTGCTAGGGAGGCTGCCCGGGAGAACATCAAATTCAAATTCATCCCAGCGAAGTCACCTAACTTCGGTGGCCTTTGGGAGGCCGCCGTAAAATCGATGAAGGAGCATCTAAAGCGTACTCTAGGCAGTACAGTTCTCGTATCGGATGAAATGGCCACGCTGGTGGCGCAAATCGAAGCCTGTCTCAACTCGAGGCCTGCGGGTCTCCGCGTCCCAGTTAAGTCGTTATTGTTCAAAACAACTTCAAAAAGCTCAGAGAATGTTTTGTACCCATAGCCAAGTTTCCCGCCGCGGCTGGAGCCGCACGTCCGAAGTTCTGATGTTCAGTTTGCGTCCCATTTGATGTCGCTCCATTCCGAAGATCTTCATTTCACCCAGCTCAACTCACCTCCTGTTTCAAATAATTGTTTATGCGTCAAGTATTCTGTGGGGGTTAAGGAATCCCCACGCAAAGTTATGTATATTTAACATTCATTGGAATTCGTGATATCAAACACTACTCCGTATGACCAGCAGGATCCAACATCGAATTCAACTGCCGTTAACAATCGTCCAAGGTCACCCTCGAAGTTGCAATACGCCCGCGCAATGGAAAACCATCATCATGTCGTACCAACTCGGCTTTCAACGGACTCATCGTGAGCGCAACCGCGCTAGCGGAGGCGGACGGCCTCCGCGGACCAGGGAATGTCCAGCCAAAGAAACCCTCATCCGAGGTCGAAGGATGAGGATTAGCGATATCGATTCGAGGAGTAATCCATCGACAATCCCCAGCACCTGCACGATGATGATACCGATGATACGAGCAACGATGAAAAAGACGAACGCGGGACCAGTTAGATAAGCGACGATCGATAGATAGAATTTAGTTACCAATAAACCGTTCGCATGATCACATCGATTTTCCTTACACCTCGCGTTTTGTACTGTTGTGAAAGGTTAAAGTTTAGCACAGTGGAATAAACCATACAGTTTTTGCCTTTTTCCGTATTCAGTAGTCGCGTACTAAGTGCCTTTTTTCCGTGTATCCGACAATCACCTTTCCGAACAGACCGTTTGAGCCTTAGAGCATTTTTCTCCGCATCCTGTAGTATAAATTGATCTAAAGGAAGAATGTTGAGTAGAGCATCTAGTGCTTTTGAAGGAGTACTGTGCATTGCCCCAGTTATAGAGATAGTAGCAAGCCTTTGCAGCTTGTTCAGTTTCTCTTGAGCCTTTATCTGTTTAGTCTTCGGCCACCAGATAAGCGAGGCATACGTGATTCTGGGCTTGACTATAGTTGAATATATCCAGTGAATCATGTTAGGCTTAAGGCCCCATTTCTTGCGATATGTTAGAAGTGCTGTTAAGGTGAATCGCTGCTCCATGCATTTGTTCCTATCTTTTATCTCTCTCTCTCTCTCTCTCTCTCTCTCTCTCTCTCTCTCTCTCTCTATTGCAAAATAACCTCGCTATTTCAATTTGATAAATCTCGATTGTTAGTGAATAAACCTTGAATCGAACTCCATCAGATTGCTCACAGCAAGTAAGCATACAAACTGATGTGATTAAATTTTCAATATCTAGTACAGATTCTGGGTTACATCAATTCTACATGTTGATATAATTGCTGCCGTTGAGAATGCTTCAGTATACGCACTTAACCCACTCCCTCCATGGTAGTACAGGTGATCCACAACTTTTTGGGCGTTCTCATGTTTGACCATGTACAATTTACGAATTTACGAAGCTCCTAAAGGGCCTAAAGTATAAAACGCCGGTAACGCAATATGCACGGAAGATAATAACTATCTAAAATGTATTGCAATGCATAGAATATATTGATTCAATGCATACTTTTTATGATACTTATTATGATATATAAGGAATAAAGCGTAGAAAGGGATAAATAATATGCTTCTCAGCATTTTCGATGTTCTCCGTGCATGATAATGCATGCATAAAGGCTCCACCAAACTGCAGCGTTTTTTTGCGTTTTTTAATCGCGTTGGTTTGTGCGCTCCCATAAGCCGCCATGTAATCCCACCGCGGCGATTTTTCCGCCGCGATTTCGCTGCCGTGGCGGCAAAAAAAACGCTGCAGTTTGGTGGAGCCTTAACTCTGCTGATGTATTCTCATCACTCACTGACTCCATTTTCTAACCTTCTATGTTCCTTATTTTGCTTCGCTCAATTACGCAAGATACATACTTCCTCCAATTAACAAACCATAATATCGGATATATTTCCTTTTTTGTTTCCAATAACTAACACTTTAATTGCATAATCACTTCGATTCTCTCGAAAGTCGGAGAGCTATACGCAGTCGAAAAAAAGCACTATCACACGCCGAGCAGTTAATATGAAAATTGAAAACGCACTACTACACTTTTGCAACTGCACGCGTCGGCATCTAATCGTGAACTGATATTCCATTCTTTTTAATATTTACACTACAATAATTCATCACGCAACTAGAAATGGTGACATTTTAATACAATTCGCTGATGATTTCACTGCTGTAGTTGTTATTGGTTTTAGCATTGCAACAGTAGCAGAAAACATGAATAATTTTCTTTCCAGATTATCATTAAAAATTTAGGTTTGGAAGTAAACCCGAACAAATCAGCAACAAATATATTTAAAAATAAAGTAAATATGAAAATTGAAAACGCACTACTACACTTTTGCAACTGCACGCGTCGGCATCTTAACGTGAACTGATATCCCATTCTTTTTAATATTTACACTAAAATAATTCATCACGCAACTAGAAATGGTGAAATTTTAATACAATTCGCTGATGATTTCACTGCTGTAGTTATTGGTTTTAGCATTGCAACAGTAGCAGAAAAAATTAATAATTTTCTTTCCAGATTATCATTAGAGTTCAAAAATTTAGGTATGGAAGTAAACCCGAACAAATCTGCAACAAATATATTTAAAAATAAAATTGATCCAACAATTGAGGAAAAATTATCCTACAGTAGCAAATTGAAAACGGGCTATACAATACTAAGTGCAGAGATAGTAGCCATAATCCATGCAATAGTTTACGCCAATAGTAGAAATTTAAATCAAATTGTCATATTTACAGATTCAAAGAATACTTGTACACTACTTTTATCTCCCTTGAAGACAGAAAATAGCCTGATTATAACATTATTAAATGAAATACAAAAATCAACCATAAACAAAATCCATATTCAATGGATACCAGGACACACAAGAAACGATAGAGCAGATCATGCAGCCAAGATGGGTATAACGAGAAATGTAGAGGAACAAATTGGATATACTTTAGAAGATTTATTTAACATGTTCAAAAATGAAGTAAGTAGAGAGTGGCAAGACCAATATGACCTAATTTCGATAGAAAAGGGTAAATTTCACTTTGACCATTCAAAATTGATTAAAAACAAACCATGGTTTAAAGGGCTGAATTTAACAACTACTGAAATAATACAAATTGGAAGAATAAGAACTGAACACATAGTAACTAAAGAAAAGTTAGCCAACTGGAATCTTGTCTCCAATTCCCGCTGCGACCATTGTGGAAACACGGAAGATCTCTCTCACATATTATACGATTGCCCTTTTTATCAACCCCATAGAGTAAATACACCCATATTGCGCAAAAATACTCCTCAGATTAATATCCTCTTAAATAATAACCCTTAAAAGTACAAACAAATAGTCGAATACCTGAGAAAAATCAATAAAAATGTTTGAGATCAAATTTTGGTTTATTATGAAGATAATCAGACAATAGTAATGATATCATTATACCACTAAAAATACCAGAAGCGCATCAGATTCGGGTGTCCCGTTGGTTATTTTAACCAAACGTCAAACGTCCCAACCCTTGGCTTTATGGATCAAAAGGTCTGAGCCATCACACGAAGAGAAAAAAAAGAATCATTATGGGAAATGCAATATGTATGATATGGTGGCGAAAGCAGTAAACGTTCCAATTTTATATAAAACGAAGAAAAGGAATTTATTCAAATATTACCGAGCTTACTTTCTAAGGAAAACCAACAAATGAAATAGGTTTGATGTAGGCATTTGTTTGATTTTCAAATTTGAGTCAGTATTTATAGGCTCCAATAGAAAAACATATTACCACATCAGATATGAATAATGAATTATGCTTTTGGACATCACCGTTTACATTTTGAGAATATCGCTAACAGCAGCAATGATGCAGCGTGCTGAAATTCCAAACATATCAATGAGAACAGTTGGTGGTCCTGAACGCGGCACGTTCTCGACACCCAAATGCTTAACAATCACGTTGCGCTGATCTGCAACGGCTGAGAATACAGCTTCGCCAATGCCGCCTTGCCTTAAATGGAAAACCAAAAATAATTAGTAAACATATTTCACATTTAAAACATAGTTTAATTTACTTGTAATGATCCTCGACGACAACGATGCGGCCCCCACACTGAGTGGCATTTTGAACGATTGCCTCCTTGTCGATTGGCTTGATGGTGAACAGATCCAAAACTCGGGCATGTACACCAGATTTCTCCAACTCAGCAGCTGCATTTAGAGCTTCGTATAAGGTTATTCCAGCACCGATCAGTAAGACGGCATCATTCACAGATTGCTTAATAACCTTTGCCTTGCCAGCCTGTAACCATAATTGTATGTTATTCGAATACTGTCGGTGGACGCATAATGATTCCTCAAACACAAATTTTTAACAGCGCTAAGAGGGTTTTTGTCTCATTTGAAAAATGGATACGTTTGGTGCACTCGGACAATTTTTAGTCGTATTATTATTTATTTATTTTCCCTCGGCCTATTTCCTCACATGGTGACAATCACCGACGCCAGGGAGACGACTCCACCACCTGGACCCTACCTAACGACTCATGAATATGAGCCGGAACCAACGGCTTTACTTCCCTTCCGAAGGAAGACGTGACCAGATTTTTTCGCCTCAGAAAAACCACCGACGTCGACTGGGATTGAACCCAGACCCACTGGGGTGCCAGCAGCAGTCACGCTTACCACTACACCACCGACGCCGGCTAATTTTTAGTCGTATCATCCATATTCAACTGACAATACATATATCTTTAATAGGATAACTGTTCCCACAATAATCTCATTCTCAATCAAGAGATCTGGGTGCAAATAAATTGTTTTTTTTTTGTCTTGATTATCGAGATTTTCAGCCTCGGGCTGGTTCATCTCCCGCCGTAGTCCGTCAAACACCACTTTTGGGCATTTTCGTAACTTCTCCGGGGTGAGATTCGAACTCGTGACTTAGGCGTGAGAGGTATGGATGTTAACCAATACGCCGGGGTCGCCCCCAAATAAATTGTTTTTTTTTTCGTAATACTGTTTGATTAGGGTTAACAAACAAAAACCCGCCCATGGTGAGACTGAACCCTTCTTACACTTCACCAGAATAACAAACTCAAATGTGGCCAATATGGTACTGGATACATATTTCAGGGCTGGTAGCGGATTTATGGATAAATAATAGTGACTTTAGTGACTAAAATAATAAAAATAGTGACCAAATAGTGACCAAAAAGTGACCAAATAGTGACTAAAAAGTGATTTCCAAATTTTTGTATTTTTTTAATTTTTTATACATTTGCTGTCTAAGTACAGTAAAAATGAACTAAGTGATCACCCCCGTTTGCAAAAATGAATAAGACTGCAGCCCAGTATGACTTTTTGGGTTTTTTTTTTCGAAAAAAAAGCCTGTAATCAAGCAACTTTTTTCTCTCCAAGGTCTCCTGCACTTGGTCCGCAGCTCGTTTTTGCAAAGACAGGTCTATACGCACGGTTGAAACGCGGCTGAAAGCATGGCCTGTGCTAGACTTACTTCTGACATCTCTTGCTTCTCAATTCCTTTTTTGAGCCGTTGCCATGTGAAGCTGTTTTCACCACATTAATCGTCTGAGGGTATTTAGACTCACCTATAGCCGTTTTCTTAGTAAACAACTGGTTCCAATACTCCTCAATTCGGTACTATGTACTTAAGGTCAGCACCTAGCATTTTAACAAGTTCCATTCCTCAATAAGAAGATCATAGTTGACCTGAATCGGAAGTAACTTGGTGATTTTCATAACATACTTGGAGCTTTCACTGCATGTAACGGATGGTGACGACCTAGAACATCCTGAATATTAAGAAGTTCAGGAAGAAAACATAAATGCCTTATTAAAAGTGTAAGGCGTTGTTCTAGAATGTTATCATATGCATACGTATTATTAAATTCTCGTTGATAAATGTTATATATTTTTGTACCTTTCTGATAGGTTCTAGGTCTTCCAAAATGTACTTTAGTTCAAAAGTTCAGATCTACATTTGCTTTTAGGGCTATATAAGGATATAATTTGTATTGAAACATATTGAATGAACCTTTTGGAAGGTCAACCGTCATTATTTGATAGCTTTCTGATCTTCTAGGTCATCCAAACTGTCCTTGAGTTCAGAACTTAAGATCTACAGTAGAAACTACAGTTTTTACGACTATACAAAGTTACGCTACGTATTCAACCATATTCAGTAAACATATTCCAGGTAATTGAAACTATCCTTTAGATCAGAACATAGGACCTACGACAGTTGTAACAAAAGCTTTCTGGGTTTTTGCAAAGCTTCGACGTGTATTGAAACATATCCATTGAATATTTTGGAAGAACAACAGACATTATGAGATAATCTTCGGATGTTCTAGGTTATCCTAACTTTCCTGGAATTCAAAACATAAAATCTACATCCAGCTGTAGATTTTAAGTTTTGAATTGTAGATTAAAATCTACTGCTTGGACTGAAGTAATTTTTTTTAAAGGTCATCAAATAATGAGATATCTTGGGATATTCTAGGTCATCAAAACTGCCCTTGAGTTCAGAATTAAGGATCTATAGTCGTAAAGTTAGCTTTATAATCTATGAAACGATATGCATTCAAACACATTCAATGAAGCTACTGTAAGCTCACCAGTCACTCTTAAATTATCTGGGGATGTTCAGGTTTATAAAAACTGACCTTGAGTTCAGAACTTAAGATATACGGTAGTAACCGTAGCCTTTTAAGCTATACAAAGCTACGATAAATATTCAAACATATTCAATTAATATTCTAGAACGTCCACAGACATCATAGGATACCCAAGTAACCACGAGGCTGTAATAGCATGCATATATCGGGCATATGCATTACGTCTAGTGCATCATTGAAGTTAGATTAAAGCTGAAAAGGGCCCCACTAAGATCAAACAAATGCTATATCTTTTGTAATGCCATAAGACATTGCTAAAGTAGCATTATTGCATTGGTAATGCATCACTACATTCTTAAGCTAATCTAACGCTTCATTACTTGACAACTGTTGAATTGATGCGATCCCGCATTACCGATGCTAATTTTGAGTTGAATAAGTGCAATAATGTAATGCTTGTTGTTACTTGGGTAAGCTTGTTAGTCTCAGGTCATTCAAACTGTCCTTCAAATCTTAAGGTCTACAATCGCAAAAATAACTTTATGGACTGTACAAAGTTAAGTTAGATTAAGTTAACTTAGGATTATGTCATAATGTAAATTGGTCTTCCAGGACATTCAGGCGGGACAGCGTTTGCCAGGGCATCTAGATTTTTGGTGTATATTTTTCGACATTATATAGTGCGACCAGATCGCATAATTTGGTTGCCTATTGTACAATAGGTGCAAGTGGTTTTTTTTTTATTTTCACAATCAGCGGTAAAAAAATAGTGACTTTAGTGACCATTTTCCGAAAAATAGTGACTTTAGTGACTTTCGGATGCAAATAGTGACTTTTTAGAGACTAGGCTCAAAATAGTGACCAAGTCACTAAAAAGTGACCTGCTACCAGCCCTGATATTTTAATCAGAAATATCGAAGTGATTAAAATATGACATTAAAAGTGTTTAACGACCTATTACATAAGAGAAGAAATTACACATATATTAGAAATTTCGTATATTTAGTCCACTGAATGAATTATTAGACAATCCTAAGCGTCAATTTTGATAATCAATATGGATTCAAGATGCTCAATAAGTACATGTTCGTTGAAAATTGTGTAGTTATGGTTAATGAAGCCTTTCTGTAATTTTCGAATATACTCAATGCAGATCAAAACCACTCGAGCCAATCGATCCTGCTCTTATTCTATAGAGTCGCATAGTGTGCCTAGTCCGCTGTATGTGCTATACAACACCCCAGATGCGACACAATAGAATGCAAGCGGCATCGATGGGTGTGACTGGTATTGTTCGGTTTTGCACTGCAACGAATATATTTTCATCTCACAATTCGTTGCTGTTATGCTCTTAGGTATGGTTTTGGTCATATCTCCATGAAGAATTATCCAATCATAATGAACTTTGACAAGATATTTGGAGATTTCATAGCTTTGATTTGGCACCAACAAAACTAAAATCGGTACACAAATAGCTCAGTGTGTAATCGGAGACTAAACAGTTTAATTAATATTATAATAGGCCGTCAAGTACTGTTTCGTTCATATGTTCGTAACGAAATGCCCGAAATCAATAGCGTTGTAGCTTTCATTTACCGTCAACAGAACTGAAACATGGCTGAGAAACCGATGTGACATTATTTGTAATACACACACACACACACACACACACACACACACACACACACACACACACACACACACACACAGCACCGTCGCAGCTGAGTCACAACGACACACACACGCACCCACACATACACACAACACACACACACACACACAGCACACACATCACACACACACACTCACATCACACACACAGACAGCAGCACACACACACACACACACATCACACACACACACTGACACACACAGACACACAGCACACACACACACACACACACACACACACACACGACACACACACACACACACACACATCACACATCACACACACACACACAGCACGCCATTCACACACACACTACACACACACATCACACACATTCAACACACACACGCCACACACACACACACTGGCACACACACACGCACACATACACACACACACACACACGCACACACACACACACACACACACACACACACACACACACACACACACACACACACACACACACACACACACACACACACACACACACACACACACACACACACACACACACACACACACACACACACACACACACACACACACACACACACACACACACACACACACACACACACACACACACACACACACACACACACACACACACACACACACACACACACACACACACACACACACACACACACACACACACACACACACACACACACACACACACACACACACACACACACACACACACACACACACACACACACACACACCTACAGGCATGTGCTCAGTTCGTCGAGCTGAGTCGAATGGTATATGTGGGCCTCGCATAAAAAGTCGAGTTTTCAAGCGATCTTAATACCCTTTCTATTGGTGTAAGAAGGGTAAAAACATACTAGTGTGTCAATTCTTTGACACACTAGGACAAGTTGCGAAGCGATAAGATTAATACACAGAGACAAATTTGATAGTCAATTTTACCATTATTGGGGGTTAGGATGACTATTGCAGTATAGTGCTTTTGAACCGACTATGAGCTTGGTCAAAACGACCATTAAAAATACTTGATCCAACACTTGCCATAATGTCGGAATAGTCCTTGCTACCATCATCATAGTCAAGAATACCATGAAGTGGTGAATTCGACCATTATTGTAACTTTTATATGCGATAGTCATCTTGACCATGATTTAATTGTCGGTATAACGATAGAATTTTTTTCAGAGTACAGGAACATGTGACATAGATTCCTTCGTGTTTCGATGAAGGAATATATAGGTACCTGGAATGTCTCGTTGTTTTCGTAGATTACAGCAGTATTCGGTCGCGATGTACGAATGAAGCAGACACCCTTAATGTTGGCAGCTAATTCGACAGCGCGTTCTGTACTGACGGCATCCGAAGGATAGAAAACCGTGCTACCAGGGATAGATCTGAACATAGCAATATCCTCCAAACCCATCTGGCTAGGTCCGTCCTCACCGATGCTAACACCACAGTGAGAGCCTACAAAATTGACATTTGTTTGTGATATGGCTCCCATACGGATTTGATCGAAAGCGCGTGAGAAGAATGTTGCAAATGTAGATACAAAAGCAATTGTGCGATCGCGGCATGCAGCTCCAATGGCCACGCCAACCAAGTTTTGTTCGGCAATGAAACATTCGATGAATCTCTCGGGAAAAGCCTTGCGTAGTTTGTCGGAATAAGTTGAATTCTTGGTATCACCATCCAAAGCAATGACACGATCATTGTGCATAGCTATCTTTGCCAACGCAGTTCCATAAGCCAAACGAGTAGCCACAGATTCTCCAAGTTTATAAGCTGGGGGAGTAGCAAGCTGTACATTACTAATGTTCACCTTCTTAGCACTTTCTTTTTGTGGGGAGAGAGGGGTGATTTGTACTGGACCTGCATTATGAATCATTGATTGTAAATGTTCAATAACACTGTTGGCATATTCGCCAAGGGGCTTCCCATGCCAATTGTCCAGATCTTCAATGTTAGGGAAGTGTTTTCCCTTGAACGTTTTGGCCACAATAGCTGTAGGGCGATCTTTGGTGACCGAAGCCTCAAATAAAGCCTTGCATAGTTCTTCGACATCGTGACCATCGACGACGATCGCATTGAAACCGAAGGCATCCAAACGCTTGCGATACACTTCCATGTGGTGTTGAAGAGAAGTCGGTTCCGATTGTCCCAGTCGGTTGACATCGAAAAGTACGCAAAGGTTATCAAGCTTGTAATGACCAGCAAAGTGCAGTGATTCCCAAATCGAACCTTCGGCTGATTCACCATCTCCAACTAACACGTATGTTCTGTAGTCGGCCTTATCGATGTTTTTACCAATATATGCCATTCCACAAGCAACTGCTACACCTTGGCCGAGAGAACCGGTTCCGACATCGATGAAGTTCAACCGAGGAGTTGGATGACCCTCAAGATCGGAGTCAATCTTCCGGAGATTCATCAATTCGCTCACTGGAAACAGCCCCGCTTCAGCCCATGCAGCGTACAGAATCGGCGCGGCATGACCCTTGGATAGAATGAACCGATCCGACGAAGCATCCCGTGGAGCAGCGATCTTGTAGCGCATGGTGTTGAAAAACAACACCGACATGATTTCGGCAATTGACGCACATGAAGTAGGATGGCTAAAAGAAATGGAAATAATATTAATAATCTGATAAGTTTCTTACCCATTATTATTATTATAAAAATCGATAAGCGATGGTTGCGTATAGATCCAGCAAACTAATGAACATTACGATAAGTGACCTCGCGGGGAAATAAAATAAAAGTTTTGGGTAGAAATTCGATAACTACATATGTTCCCTCCAAAAAATGCCTGTGAACACTTAAATCTTTAAGTCGATATCGATTGAACGAATCTCGGTTAAATAGCCTCATGATGTTATACGAACTGTTGAACTATTATTTATATGTACTTCCATAACTTTTTTTTTTTAATACAATGGTTAAACTAGACCCTTGCGGGTCTTAAAGCATAAATAAGATACACTAATTGTTATGTTATGTATTCTCCGTGCGTGGAGTAACGATTATGATGTAGAAGGAGGTGTTCGCTCATCACCATGAGCCACCAAGAGTGAACATTAATGTTTTTGGCTAGAATGAAAGATATGAGGAGAAAGTTTTGATAGTTCCGTCAGTGTGCGGCAGGCTTGGAAATAGAACAGATGTTTTAGGAAATTGAGCGAAAAGGGCATGTGTACAGTGGTACTTGAACCAACGACATTTTCGTCTAACATCCCACTGCGGGGTAGTTCGAAGCACGGACTAAGTCCGCCACTTCAACAGGCTGTTGAAGGCATTAATGTTCACTCTTGGTGCCTCATGGTGATGAGCGAACATCTCCTTCTACATCATAAAAAAGATGATTTTATTCAGAAAATTACAGATTTATTTAAAAATAAATGGATTCAACCAAATTCAAACACCAGCCCCAAAGAAGCAGTCGACTCCCTTGTGCGAATATCTACGGGAGTACTACGATAGGCCAAATCACAGAAGGCCGAATCACGAATAGTCAAACCTCGATAGGCCGAATAAACTTTAGTTTATTTTGCCTCTCGTGAGGTTGTTGAATGCAATCATTTGTTTATTACCAGGATAATGATGAACGAATTTTGCGCATTTGATAAGGCAGTAAAAATCAAATATAAGTATTTATAAATCAATTTAATTCTTCGGGGATAAAAACATAGAATACATAATTAAGCATGTTGCGCACTGTCGAAGTGAGCAGCATTTATTTTATTTTAATATTACTTAGTTACATGTACACTGATAGGCAAAATAAAGTGCACACCTCTTCGTTTTTTTTTTTCAATTTCTCTCATTTACTTGGTTAAAATTAAAGTGAACACAGTGTAGTTTTTTTTCTTAATTTATATTTTATATTCTTTTTAAGTTTCACTTAAGGAATACTGAAAATAAAAGAGTTTTACTTAAAGAAAAAAAAAAAAATTGTGTTGAAAACAAATAGTGACAAAATAAAGTGCCCACTTCAAAAATCGATATGTTTTCGATAAGTTTCCATTGGAAGACCTCTCGATTGTTTATGTTTTGATATTTTGACATGTTTTGAAGCAAACGGCTCAACCTGGTGCATTTGTATACGTGATCGCATTTGCTTCAATTGAAAAAAATGGAGAACGCAGTGCTTTCGAAAGCAATTCCCTTGTGTATCCGAAAATTGGTCGTTCGTGATGTGCAAAACGGTGAATCGCACCGGGCTGTCGCTGAGAAGTACAGTATCAGTAAGGCAGCGGTTGGCAAATTTTTCTGAAGCTTAAAACGTTTGGATCAGTGGTGGATCGCCCTGGCAGAGGCAGGAAGCGGAAAACGGATGCGAGAACGGACACCAAGATCATGCGCGAAGTCAAGAAGAACCCGAAGGTAACTGTCCGCGAGATCCAGGAAACCCTTCAGTTATCAGTTTCCGGTCGAACTGTTCGTCGCCGTCTCGTAGTACAAGGGTTGAATAGCAAACTTGCCCGGAAGCGCCCATTTATCAGCAAGGCAAACAAAGTCAAACGGCTTAAGTTTGCTAAGGAGCATGCTGATAAGCCCCTAGAGTTCTGGAAAACGGTTCTCTGGATGGACGAATCAAAATTCGAGCTGTTTAACCGAAAGCGGCGGGTTCGTGTTTGGTGCAGATCGGGAGAGGAGCTTCAGGAGCGCCACATCCAAGGCACGATGAAGCATGGAGGAGGAAATGTGATGGTCTGGGGGTGTTTTTCGTGGGGTGGAGTGGGAAGCATTGTGAAAATCGACGGGATAATGACGGCAGATTCTTACATCAACATCCTGCGAGAAAATCTGGAGGTTTCGCTGATCCAGACGGGCCTTGAAGAGAAGTTCGTATTCCAGCAGGACAACGACCCGAAGCATACTGCCAAGAAGACCAAGTCTTTCTCAAAGCCCGGGCCTCAATCCCATCGAGAATTTGTGGGCCATTCTCGATGCCATGGTGACAAAACTGGTGTTACCAATAAAAACAGTGTGTTTTTACAGTGTGTTTACTTTAATTTGAACCAAGTAAATGAGAGAAATTGAAAAAACGATTAGGTGGGCACTTTATTTTGCCTATAAGTGTATTATTATTGCAGCATTGGAATTTTGTTGGAAACGCAACCTAAAGCACAGAGAACAGACGTCCAGGCTCAAACGACCGCTTGTGATCATAAACGGAACTGTCGATTCAAATTAGTATGGAATGTCTAATGGGGTGGCGCTAGTGTTTCAATTTTGACAAAGGGACATTGAAAACACGCTCATCCGGATTTACCCAAAATTGAGTAAAGGTAATCCAAAATCATATAAAATGGAACTACTCACAACTACAACTACTAGTTTTACTCAATATTATAGAATGTAGTTTTTATGGTTCCGGTGAGGATTCATTAAGCTATAAAAAGTTAGTAATTTGATTGGGAAAGAATTTGCCATAGAAAGAATTTGCCAAAAGAAAACGCAATGGAATGGGAATATCTAGAAGATGATGTTGATCACACAAAATATAAATCTTGTTTTATTGAAAATTCTGAGCTTTACTTCAGAAAAGTGTTTATTTTTCATTAAAATGAAAGTAAAATTATCTACAACGAAAGTTCTTCGTTTGATTTGAAAGTGTTATGTTTCGGTTCAGTGTGTAAATTTAAAAGTGGTTTCTTTTACTATGAAAATTGTAGAACTGTCAAATCAACCAACACAAAGGAAGTCATAGTCGTCGTTGTCATTTTCAATTTTGAAATATTGTTGTCTGCGTACCCATCTACTGCGTGCTTTGTTGCTCCCGTCCGCTTTCGTACGCGTTTGGTAAAAATAGCGAGAGAATGTTTTTTCGTGTTCGTTTTTTGTAAAAAAGTATGTCGGCTGTTTTCGATTCAAATTGTGAGTAATTCTTTTCCTTCTATTAATTCCAGGCGAAGGGTGATAACAGAATCCGATAGAATATGCTGGAACATTGACGGAATTCGTTCGTTATTTGGGAGCACATTCAGAGCACCTTTTAGCCGAGTTGTTGTGATAACTGCGTGAGGATGGACGAATGCGGATTGCCATACGAGTTGACGAATGAGGATGACATTCTACGACTTATCTATACATATAGGAATCCTTAGCAAATATGAGCAACAAAGAATTTGTCATAAAAACTACCTGCGGTGAGGCATGTTGTGAAAATGTGAAATATTTATTTTAAAAAACTTTTGTATGTTACAACAATTTTTATTTTGAAATAAAAATAATTTGATTCCATGCTACGCCTACAGGTAGAAAATTCAACACACTTTCCGAAAAATAAACCTCTTGATGTAAAACATAGGGTAACGGGATGTAATGTTAGCCTAGCTCCTTAATTCGGCCTATGTACCAAATATGTCATTATTTCGGCGATAATCAACCAAATCATGTTGTTATCAGGATGACCGATCTATTTCAGAGCAATTGAGACATAGTTAATAAATTTATAATTGTTCACTTTCCCGTAATTTTCGATTTACTTAACTTTTCAGACACCATAACTTTACTGGTTAAGCTGAACAGATTATCTACATGCTCTTTGATTGATCTAAATTTGCCGAAATTGAACCTATAAACCGAATAATGCAGCCAAGATGTACAGAAAATAGTCACATGTTATAAACTAACAAGTCACATTGGTAAAATAACAATTATTAAACATGAAAACCATAGACCCAATGTTGGGGACATATTTGTTTCTATGTTCCCAATTATGGCCTTTCTTATCGAAAGCGTAGTAAAAATGTTGTTATTGGTAACATATACAATACAAATGTCTGAGTTATAGTTGAATGTTTTTCATATAGCTCATCTTAACACAAAATAAAGGAATAAAATCTGTGTAGAGCGAATTATAATGTTTTGATTGCCGAATGACCGCTTAATCGTATGTTAAAACAATTTAAGTGTTTCTTAGCAGTTTAAGTATAGTTTGATCATTAGTAAAATTGATTGTTGGGTAGAGCGAAAACAGCTAGGAACGCCTTGAATCAGAAAATTGGCAAAAAGCGTACATAGCCAACATTCTATAACAAATCTATCGAATAGGACGAACTTGCATCCATGAATAGACCCAATTTGATGCCTACAGACCGACATTACATCCATATCCCTCAAAAGTTTCTGACTTTATAAAATGCGTTGTGTAACTTTTCGTGATACATACTACCGGATAGGTTATAAAACATATCTTAGCAAGTGTATAGCTAGTTAAATTTTGCTTCCAGCTGAAAAACTTTGAGTTATGATAAAAAATGTAATCGATTGTTGCATACTAGGCTGAGTCAAGGGACAAATACCCTATTTTCTATTTCAATGCAAATGGCATATTTTTATTTTTATTACACGACACTTGCTCGTTGAAAGTTTATTTTGGAACATAAATTATTTGCTTTCCTTTTCAACGATGCCACGGTTTCGATTTGACAGTTCTACAAAAAAAAAAAATTTGATTTGACAGTTTGAACGTTTTTGTTGTGAAACCAAATCGCTTTCTACGAAAAAGAGCCAACGCAACTTTTCAATTTTAGCAATGGTTTTTTTAATTCTAACAATTATTATTCTTTGTGTGCAAAAGCGGATGGAAACAAATTCACATATAGAGACATCAAACTTGGTTGATGTTTAAACTGATAAAAAATATCTGTTTTATACATGGGTGCCGGATGACAGATAAAAAATTGATCCACACGGTTTCTTATCCAAGGAAAGAGTAATATATATAACCAAGGGCAAAAGAGCTTAAATTTGGAGAAATAGAATCGACTCCCATGAAACAGAAACGACTTGGAGAAAAATAACTCTTTCCATGGGTGGATTGCTTTCACCGTGATGCATGGAATGTCGCCGCACTACGGCGCCACAATATTAGCATACACATGTTTTTTTGTTATATTCGTATGAGCCAATTCATCTGTTCTCTGTGCCTAAAGTTCAGTACCATAAGCAAATTGATTGAATTTAAATAAATTCAATATCTGATATTTTAAGAGACTGAAAGACTGAAGGTCTTTCAAATAAAGACAAACACCAATATTTGATATTTTTTCGGCTTTTTGTGATTCGGTCTTTTTTGGTAGGGTAGAAAATTTTCGGCCTTATGTGCTTCGGCCTTTTGTGATTCGGTATTTTGTACTGGTCCAATATCTACAATCAACTAGACCTGTGCGCCGATCTATTTTGAGTCGGCGGCGGCGTATATG
The DNA here is from genome assembly GCA_034211315.2 of Aedes japonicus. NCBI lineage: Eukaryota > Metazoa > Arthropoda > Insecta > Diptera > Culicidae > Aedes > Aedes japonicus. Next base: position 67,813 of record JASCZW010001217.1, read on the forward strand.
GTATTTTCAAAGCCGCGGTCGTTCTTGGCGGCAGCGGCGGCGGCGTGGATCGGCGCGGCATAAATTATCCCCTCAACACTTCCGCATGCTTATCCTTTTTAACTGTTTGGCTTTCACGTGCAATGTTAAAGGATCACTTCAAGCCTTATATTTTGATAGAAAGCCCGGATATCCATAGTGTTATATGACTTAGGTCGATGAATTGACGTGGGACAGTATGTGTACAAATATATGAGACTTAACATTATAAAATTTGTTCATCACAAGTCAAAGGGATGTTCGAAGTATTCTGGCCGGCTTGACGTGTCGGAAGAGCTCAGTAGGGATTCTTTGTCCTGAAGCTAAGAGTTTTGTTTTGCATATGTAAAAATCTAAAAATCTAAAAATCTAAAAGTCTATAAATCTTAAGATCCTAAAATCTAAAAATCTAAAAATTTAAAAATCTAAAGATACAAAAATCTGAATATCTAAAAACTTATAAGTTGAAAAATCTAATAATCTAAAAATCTAAATATTCTGAGATTATGAAAAACGGCTAAAACATTCTTCTATTTACACTCTGTGAATCTTTTGGCAAAACATGAGTGTAATCGGTTTAAAAAAAAACAAAAACCCTTACAATAATAGAAGAAAACCCGCCAAAGCCGTCAGTTCCCCTATCTAAAAATCTGAGAATAAAAATAAGCAAATATCTAAAAAAATTAAGATAACAGAATTTAAAAAATTAAAAGTATCAAAACCTAAATAAATAAACAATAAAAAAATCCAAATTGCTATAAAATTCATATATTCAGGAACTTAAAGATCCAAAGATAAATCAAATATAGAAAAGTTCAAATTAAGAGCAATGAAATATACCGAACTATCAATATATTCTATATATAACTATCAATACATTATTACAATCACGTATAAGAAAGAATCCACTATGCACTGATTTACCGGTTAATTTAGTGGCTAGCCAATTTACTTGATTCTGGAATTGTCATGTTCAAATAAAACAATGTTTTCCCGACGATGGTTTTATTCGGCAAATATTTTGTCGATTTTGTCTTTCGGTGATATTAGTGTCGAAATATCGACAAAGATTTTTCAATAGGGCCAAACTGACAAACGTAAACAATGGCTTTCTACGCGAGTTTCTCGTCATTGAAAAATCGCTTAATCAATCCACCACGGCCATTTCGAAGAAGAAGGGTTCACCTATCCAATAGAACTTACGGAAGAAGCCATTGTTTACGTTTATCAGTTAAGCCTTAATGAAAAATCTTTGTCGATATATAAAATTTAATGAACACCTCTTATTTATATGGTCTTGATTATTCAATGCAAAAATCTGGTATGTCCAATCACGCTGATCGTTAAAGATGGGTTTTGAACCTTCTCACGCCTAACAAAATGCTATCAAGTTGTGGAAATAAACTCTATTTGATCTAGACTACGAGCGTTCAGACGAGCTATATCACTTGATATAGCGAATCTTGATATGAGCCGTCAGATGCATAATTTCCAGTGAAAATAAGATGTACGAATATTGATATGAAGCTAGTAGGGAAACGGAACCTATCTTGAGCTCAATAAGCGAACTTCTAGTGGAAATCGGTGAATATGCACTGAATACCGAACACTGAGTACACAAGTTACTCTCAATTTATTCGTCCACTTACCGTTAATCGTTTAGCAACACACAAAACATTCGATTCTGATAATTTTCTTCCAATTTAATACGGAAAAGTTGCCACTGCTATGTACCTATATTAATTATATCACGAAAAACATTAATCCCATCTGTGTACATATGTTAATCGTTCCGATTTTAATCAAGAAAACATATAAACAAATTATCGCTCTTCACTACTACACCAAAAAATGAAGTAGATCATTTGACAGCACTTCACGTGTGTTGGGTAACATGCATATAACCAAGACAAAATGAAAGGGTTTGTTTGTTATTCTTCCAAGAGAATATTGACAACGAGGGATTCCATCCAGAATGTGCCGGAAATCCCAAAAATCATACCCGATCATCATTGATTTGGATGAAACTTGGCACATGAGTTCGGTACGTTGGAAAAAAAAATTCCACTGGTGTTAAGATAATTTGAGTTCAAGAGTAACTTTTGAGATGGGCGTATGTGTTTTTTCCAACATTTTACTTGAAAAATCGTAGTTCAAAAACCATTACATTTAGAGAAAAACTTTATATAAGGGAATTGTAGGGAACTAAAAAGCCTTTCTTAAAAAAATATACACAGAAAAAAAAATTGTTTTTTCATCAAGAAAAATCAAAAATAATTACTAAAAATAAAATATCTAAAAGAACATATTTTTAATATTTTTTTAATTTGTTGTATGGAAATTTGAGGAAAAAAGACACGTTTTCAAAAAAACTCTAGGATGGACGCTCTTATAATAAAAAAGTTTTTCAAATAGCAAACTTTGGTGTATATTTCAAATTTTGGTTATTCATTCTTATAAATAAATTTTGATGTTACAATATGGTTTTGAAGATCATTACAAACAATAATGATGGTAATGATAAACCACGTAAACGCAACCGTTTTCAAGATATTTCTGATTTTCTTTCAATAAAATTTCAAAACCTCAAAACATACGCCCTTTTCATAAATTACTCGTGATATTAAAACAACAATAGCTAACGATTGTTTCTCTTGTGTTTTTAGCCTTTTTAAAACACATGTATGTGCCTCTTACTTACTCTTAACAGCTCGTCGATTGAAAAAGCTTCACTTAAAGTTATAAGACAAAAATAATGAATTATGGTTGGATTTATATTTATATATACCATTTATTAGTCTCGGTCATTGATAATATTACATAAACATTATATAAACTATTGATTGCTTTTATATATATTATGAATCCTGCCTTCTTCGTCATTCGAAAACAGTTTTACAAAAACTTCGTTTTCTGAAATTGGAACGAATGAGTGGTACTTTTGTGTACCTGCAATCGTTTTAGTCTGTCGGTAAATTTCATTCCATTCTGCTACCCCCTGTTCATACTCTTCATGTGATACATAACAAAACGACATTTTTGTTAAACAATCATCACTTTTTTGGTTCGCCCATTCGAATAACTCTAATGCACTTTTTATAGGGTGTTCATGTTGTACAGCAAGGCTTGCATATCTTGCCATTCGTTTTAATGTACCACCAATTGCATCGCAAGGTCCCTTACCGTGGGATGTTGCGAAAAAATGCCATTCAGCATCAATATTGTATTTCTTTTTAAACTTACAAAGGCTTGCAAAGTTCTTCCTATTTTTATATTGGGATGCTGCCCCGTCAGACATAAACGTAGCTTTCTTTACTTTAATTTTTGTTTGCAAAAAGCTTATTAGTTTTGAAATAAACACCTGCACCGCAATCGTATCATGTTTCAACACTTCTGAGATAACAATGAAACTGATATTTTTAAGTATTCCAGATTCCGTGTAATAAATGACAAAAGGGTGAATAGTGGCTTGCTCATTACTCCAATAACTACTTTGAACAGCATCTTGAAAAACAAATGAATAATTTTCAGAAAAATCACAAATTATTATTACTTCTTTATAATCTCTCAAGAAACTAGACTGCTGAGATTTGACAAAATCGTGGGATACTAATTGTTCCAACTTTTCACAAAAATAAGCAATAAATTCATCAATTGGTTTAACAAGTGTCTCTAAACTACATCTATCAGTTGAAATCCATTGCTCAAAAGATATTTCAACTAAACCACGTTTTTCTAATTTGTCTGTTAAACTACTCTCAAAATCTGAAAAGCCTGGACATCGTTCGCATTCACGGAGGTAACATTTTTTAGTTCTAGTTGATGAGCTACATAATATTTCTTCAAAACACAATTTATAATCATTCTCAAATGAATATTTTCTAAGACCATGAAGCATCAAGTTAATGTTCTCATGAATGGTGCAAACACAAATGTTATGAGAACCTGTGCTGCCAAGTAATTTGCAATGCTTTGGTCTTAGTGCTGCAAAAGAGCTAAACCCAACAGCATTTTGATGCATCTCTTGAAATTTAATGAACAAACTAAAAGGCGCTTTTGAATATGAACCCTCTTACCTTCACTCCTCACTGAAACGTAGTCGTTCATACCAGGGGTTGCTCGTGTAATCTCATCACTGTCGTAAAATTGCAAAATTTGGTTTTTTATTTCCGGGTTCAGACCGTGTCCCAGCTTTTCGTTAGGGGCAGCTAAAACACCTTCGTGCTTTGCAAGGAATTTAGCTTGTGATACGATGTACTTGTTTGTTATTCCAAATTCTGCCATTACTCTTTGATTTGTCCAAGATTGTGGTAAAACCGAAAGTATCCTTACTTGATCGTCCCTCGAAGTTTCTGGATCAGCATACCGGTCCTTTAGCTGCGCGATTATTTCGTCATATTCGGCTGCTTTCACTTTCAATTGTTCCAGGTCATCCTCCTCCGCTTGATCCCCAAATATGTGTGTCCGAATGCCGTTTGAAACATCTTTGAACTTTTTGCGGGCATAATTTACGTTCAGGAACTTTTTAGCCGATATTGGCGAAACGTTGATTCCAGCTACGCCCTTGTTAAATAGCTCAATATTATGGCGCCTTGAATAATCTTGCACACTGCTATCAGATGGCACTGACATTAATGATATTGCCGATGGCGTTTCCTCGAGACCATACAAGTCTACTTGCCGTGATGTAGATGGTTGTGGATCCATAATGTTAGTAATTGATGGTTTCTCACTAGGCTCCGAAATTGCAGCATGGGATTGTTCCGTTCTATTTAAATGCAAACGACAATTATCACAAATCATCAAAGAAGTGTCCAAATGTGTTTTGCCCATAAACTTGAGTTTTTTGACATTTTGTTCGGTTAATTTACGAAGGTTTTTTGAGCACCGTTTAGTGGGAAACTGCATACAACACTTCTTCATGTTAAACTCCATTTTCAGTTCACTCAGATAGATTTTACTGATGAATGCGACTATGTATGAGCATATATATTGGCTGTGGTACCTTTGGAAATGCAGGTATAAAACATCTCTGGTAGTTTACAGGCAGCGTACATTAGCTGTTTTTTATGAGAAGATATACCTGACATACGTTATAGCTGCTATTTGTCTACCTACCTTAAACAATATGTGTTACTTTCATCGCAACATCACCGAACTGTTCGGAGTGTAGTTTTCACACACTACACCCGACCTCTAACATCGTTGGAGCTTGGCAAAATAGTCAGCAGTTCGATTAATATGCTTCTTCTATATGACCCTCCGCATAATTTCATCATCTGTCCATTTCACACTTGTCGCCCCTGCGACATCTATCTCGCTGTTACTTTCATCGCTTTAGCAAATTCGCTCCCTTCATTCTCTGAGCGGCCCGACCGATACAGCCATAAAACAATTATAAATATATTGATTGCAATATTAAAACAATAGTGCTATTTATCTTGTTCTTTTCAAATGAGTCTTCTTATCATCCTGATATCAAAAGAAAAGAGGACATTAGAGTAATGTGAACGTTATAATATGAAGATCTTGGAAAATTTATCATTTCTGGTGGAAATCTCGATTAACTTAAGAAAAGAGCGAATTTTCTGAGGTTTTTTTATTCTATTGAAATAAAATCCGAAAAATCTCGAAAACGGTTGCGTTCAGGTGATTTATCATTATGATCATTATTGTTTTTAATGATCTCCAAAATCATATTGTATAATTAATTTTCATTTATAATAATGAATAACCAAAATTTGAAATATGCACCAAAGTTCGCTCTTCGGAAAACTTTTTTATTATAAGAGCGTCCATCCTAGAGTTTTTTTCAAAACGTGTCTTTTTTTTCTCAAATTTCCACAAAACAAATTTGAAAAATATTAAAAATACGTTTTTTTTTTATATTTGATTTTTAGTATTTATTTTCGATTTTTCTTTATGAAAAAAATTTTTTTTTTTCAGTGTACAAAGCCTTTTTGGTTCTCTACAACTCCCCCATATAAAGTTTTTCTCTAAATGTAATGGTTTTTGAACTACGATTTTTCAAGTAAAATGTTGGAAAAAAACATACACCCATCTCAAAAGTTACTCTTGAATCCAAATAATCTTAACACCAGTGGATTTTTTTTTTCAACATACCGAAGACGTGTACCAACTTTCATCAAAATCGAAGATAGTTGAGTTTGGTGACCGACCGATTTGGCGTGGAATCAGTCAACAAGACTCACCATAACGTTGGGTATAGAATGCTCTATGAATGATTGAAAACGCACACTAGCGTTGATGTGTATGCTATACAGTATGTGAGCAGTGCAACATCAAGCGATTAAGTCGATTGTTAACACGGTTCAGAATCGGTGCAAGCGTATTTACATTATTGTGAACGTTAATCCCATAGTTTTCTAGTATTTTATCACGTATTCGTAGATTTTCGTGTGGCTAGTGTAATAAGTGAAGTGTGATTTTTATGGTTTGTGCAATTACGCAACGAAAATGTGTGAGGATATAGTGCAACTAAAGAGAAAACTTGGAGTCTGGCTCGAGTATATTCCCTAGTACGATTAGATCAATACGACGAATTTGTAGTGCAAAAGTAAGCAATTGTGTTGAAAATCTGACTGCTCCTTATTTTTACGAAATTTAAGTCTCCGAAACGTTTGTGTAGCTTTTAATTATATTCAAGACCAAATTTTATTTGCCAGGTTTATATATTGTTGGTTACTGCGTCCATTTATTGGAGAAATTAAACATTTTTTACGTTTGAAGTTTGGATGACTGTAGAATGTGATGGATATATGTACTATGGCGAGAATAGGTTCCGCTTCCCTATATATCAAGTGATATAGCTCGCAGTCTGGACGGCGCATTACATTTTCTTTTATTTTTGACAAAATTATGAAATAACATTAAGCAAATTTACCGATTCGTTATACAGGTATACCTCAATAGTAGGTACATCAACTTTCTGACTTCAAATCGAAATTGCATAAATACTACTGGTTGTATCGAAAATCAAATACAACGAAAAACAGAGCAAAAGATTGCTCTTTCTTTTGTTTGTATAAGTTTTCAGATACAAACAGTAATTTTTATGCAATTGCGATTTGAAGTGCAAATGCTGATGTACGTACTATCGAGGTATACCTGTATATAAAGAAAATATGAAATTTTGAAGGTTACCTTTGCCCAACCATATTTAATACATAATCTAACCATAGATAGATAGTTGTGTTTCATTTGCCAGTATTTACTACAAAATTTAGTTTATTTCTCAATCATTAGTAGCCTCATACCTCGGAATGTTTCGCTGGATTTTAATCCCAGTGCAATTTAAATGTGGCTGGATTTTTTATTTTCCATGTCGAAGTTCCGTCAATTTCAGCCCTTTGAAATTACATGAGAACAAAATGCTTGGACAAGATTCTCGAGGGGGTAGCCTAGCTTAACCATTTTTAATTTCAGGACAATCGGAGTTTTGAGTTTTTGTTTTGCTTCGATTAGACATACGTTGCAAAACATTTTATCAGGAAGCAGATGATGTTTTGAACCAATTGTAACATGTTTAAGTGCACCAATTTTTTTTTCACACATCGCTGGTTCGATTACTATTATTTGTGGTATAATTATGTCGAAACACGAAAATGTACACTGAAGTTTTTAGAACGGAACGACAAAGCTGATCACTGTCTCACACGCACATCCTCTGGATGGCACATCTCATCGAGATGTCATAATTTGTCATCAGTAATAAAAGCAGGTTTCTGAAGGGCTTATGAACTTAACTGAAGGGATGCATATACGGTGAAAAATATTGCCCGGCGGTGCGGGCAAAAAATGCAGCGGCGCGCCGGTTGAAAATAGTGGCGGCGGAGCACACGCCAAAAGCAGCAGCAGCAGCAAAAAGAAAGCACAACTAGTGCAGCTGCAGCCGACGACGAGTAGCAGAGCAGCGGCGCTGCTTGCTACTTACCATGTGCGGCCGATCATTCAATAAGCAGTGGAAAGAGGAAAATATAAGAGTTGAGAATTTTCGACTTCTTTCTTTCACTGTTAATCCAGATCGAACTTGCCAACCAAAAGGATTCTTCCACCCGTTCAGCCGATCAAAATTCCGCTATCGGAAGTCCCCTTTATACAGTTCACACCGAACATTGGTCCAGACGAACCGGATTGGACTTCTAATTGCTTCCCGAGGTCGTGTCGAGGAAAACTTTGACGACAAGCAACACACCGAAGAAAAGTGCAGCGATGTTAGTGCAACGAACTCGTGTCAAGGGTGAAATTGGATACATTCGAGGTATTTTCCGATGAGTCCAACCTGCAAACCGAGACGACCGAGCAACCAGTCGCTGCCTCCAACGATGAAGCAAGCGAACAGCTGAAATCACTTTTTGTCAGCGAGCGCAGGTGATGTCGAAGCTGATTCGCATCTACAATTGTGTGAAGGTTCATCAAGCGCGCTGATCATCAAGCGCGATCAAGCCAAACCACTGCAAGTCATCCTACAACACCGCAAGTCATCCTCAAACCGCCTATTCCGACGTTTGTATGATGTGTGATGTATGATATGTATTACCACCCATTGTAGCACGGAAACTAAGTCCGACAGCAATGAGCTCTCCTCTGTGTTAGACTTGATCTAGCTTTAATAACCAAGGGCCAAAAAGGGGTTGGGTGGATCGATAGGCAACATCACTAATACGTATGCACAGCACACTTAGAAATTATTAATTTTACACGATACTTAATTCCTGTTTGTTAAAAGTCGGGGAACGTAAACAAAGATTTCGTGTAAAATTATGTCTTCTGAGACTGACAAATACGCAATTCGACAAAAGATGTGTTTGAATGAATTTATTTTCTCATCTCTTTCAACTCATTCTTATGTGCTAACGGACGCTGGTATGTGTCGACCTCAGGGGACAAAAATTTACATGACATTATGGTAGTGTGAGTAATATAATAAATCTCCTTCTAACAACAAGATTGAACAATTGGTCAGAAGAGCAAGCTTTCTAACATGATGATGTCCCAATGGGCGGCGATAAGAGCCCGCCCTTTATTAACAAACTGTTAGCAATGGGGAGTTGGCATTCCCACTGTTCTCATCCAGAGTGCTTCAATCAGGTTACCTGGTGGTCCCTCGCATTCCCATGTAATAGTTATATAATAGTGTATATATTTATGTAAATGAAAAATACTGCAATCACTCGCGTCAAGAAATGTTAAAGTGTAGAGTTCTGTGGCTTGCGCTTAAGCATGTTTTCGTTCGTTTTCAGCGTTAGCAGCATTTCATCAAAATCTTGATTTGAGGTATCCTGATAAAGTTTGTTAATTCTATTGGAATTTAACATTTATACATTTTAATTTACTGTTACCATGGTCACTATTTGCTACTTGATGCAGATTTTATAACAGCAATGCGTTTTTTTTTTGCTTTTATAATGAGGTGGCGGACTTATCCGGTCCGTGCCTCAACCTACCCCGCAGTGGGATGTTAGGCAAAAATTGACGTCCATGGTTCGAGTACCACTGGATACAAGCCCTTTCGCTCAATTTTTCAAACATCTGTTCGATTTCCAACCTGCCATACACTGATGGAACTTTCAACACTTTCTCTTCACATCTTTCATTCTAGCAAAAACATTAATGTGCACTCTTGGTGCCTCATGGTGATGAGCGAACATTTCCTTCTACATCATAATCGTTACTCCACGAACGGAGAATACAAAACATAACAATTAAAAAGTATGTAAAAAAAATAAATGGTGGTAACCATTAATCATACTGGTGGGGATCAGTATCACAACGCATCACGGTGTTTCTCTCCGAGGTCTCTACGTTAGAGATGACGAGAAAAACTTTGAGCGACCTCAGACGTTGCGAATCAAAACAAACCCAAAAAAGGAGAGAGTTCCTCTCCTATGTGCGCATCAAAACAGAGTGCACACACTAGTGCTGTTGTTTTTCTCACCAGTCGCTTTTTGATGAGTTTGCCTGGAAATGTCACAGCGATGTCACGCAACACGATAAAAGCTCACATGCAACCACCATGCAGCTCATCAATAAGTAAGGTGGATCACGGTGAGCTGTTGAGTTGTGAAATGAAGCAAAAGGAAGAAGGCAAATGTGTATTTTGACAGTTCTAATAAGACCAAAAACAAGCTGATGGAGAAAAAAGTGATGTGTTTGAAACAGTGCGCTCTTGCAGTTGTTGGTAATTTTTATTTATTATATTACGTTACCTTTTTATTCATTATATTACTCAAAATGGTTGATATTAGCTATTTTTGTAGAAAAGCAAGTTAAGAGAGACGGAGAGTGTACGTGGCCAGATGGATTTTCATCGACGAATGTACCATTGGGTTAGCAAAATACCGGTTAGCAAAATACCGGTGAAGTGGAGTGAAGTGAATTGTGTTGCTCTCAGTAAAAATTATGTTTTATGCTATGCGTTGTTGTTATCGTTGTTATTCTTGCTGTGATCCAATGATTATACCTAAAACTATCAAGGTTAGTTTTTTTTATTGATTCATTATTCAATCGGTTGTGATAATCATTACTATCATATTTTACAGGTGCATATCAGTGTTTATACGAACGAAGAGTTACAAGATGTGTACTAGAAATGGAGGAATGAACACAAAATCACTACGATGAAACCTGTCATGGTTATTGTGAATTGTGAAAATATAGACCATAAGAAAGATTAGAATACGGACAGCATGACGGCGACGTGATTCGGCTACGAACCAGCGCCAACCGCTGAATTAAAGTATTTTGCTTCAAGGTGATGGAATTTCAGTTGCTGCACGGATTTTGTATGTAACTTGAGAGGACGCAACCGAAGTCAAATCAATGTGTAATGTCTTCATGATAAATTATGCAAAAAAGTAGTAGTAACTATGGAAATAAACTGAGAAACCTTAATATTTCTTTTAACTAATCATGGTTTGTTTTGTTGCATGAAGCACGTAATCAATTATAATGTTTGAAAATTGAAAATATCGTTCTTATAAACATGCAACCATAGGAGTGGACAGCAATTTCTGCTAGAACCAAAGATGAGAAGAGAAAGTGTGGATAGGTCCGATAGAGCTAGGCAGGTTTTGAAAATTGAATAGAAATCGTTTTGAAATTGAGCGTAGGGCTTTTGTTAGGCAGTGTTTTGAAGCAAACGTATGCATTTATGCCACACATCTCCATGCAAGGTAGGTCAAGGCAGGAACAAATTCGCCACCTTGTTATTAATATTTCTACTGGAATGGCATTAAACATTCCAAAGTGAACTCACTGCTCATAATCGTTTCGCAAATTTTATATAAATTTTGATCGAACTTTCGGATCGGCCTTTAATGTTGATCATCTATACATCTATAAATGTACAAAAAAACTATATTTCTTTTTACTTTGCCTGTGGACATTTCTTAGGCTCAAAATTTGTAGCCAATCAAATAAATCTAGTTAAAAAAATTGCCAATTCTGTTTGCTTGGTTTACATTATCAAAAAATGTAACTCTTGAATTAACTCCATAGGTATCGTTTCCCAAAAAAAAAAAAACATTTGCTCGGATTTACAATTTGCATGAGCATGAACATGCAATGCACGCATGCAATTCCGTTATTGCCAGATCAGCTGTATTTACACAAAGAACCAACACATGATACATTAATTGTTATGTATATATTCTCCGTGCGAGGAGTAACGATTATGATGTAGAAGGAGATGTTCGCTCATCACCATGAGGCACCAAGAGTGAACAACAATGTTTTTTGGCTAGAATGAAAGATATGAAGAGAAAGTTTTGATAGTTCCGCTAGTGTGCGGCAGGATTGGAAATGTAACAGATGTTTTTAGGAAAATTGAGCGAAAAGGGCATGTATATCTTTCATTCTAGCCAAAAAACATTGTTGTTCACTCTTGGTGCCTCATGGTGATGAGCGAACATCTCCTTCTACAACACATGATGTTTGGGACTAACATACATCTTCAACGTTTAAAAACTGGTGACCTATTATAAAGCAATACCGGCACCGGCCGTGCCCGAATGCTGGTCAAGTAGGGAATGGGAAGGAATGTGTTGACATGATACTCGCTTTAGAGGAAGCCGAGAAATCATCTGCACTTCCACGAGAAATCACTAGGATATTGGATAGTTGGGGAAAGGTTAGCAGTCACTTTTTCCACTGCTACTACGTTGCGACTGGACTGAAAAATATCACCAATCAACTCCGAACGACAGTAACTTTATACTTTCAATCCTTTAACCCAATTTTCGCGGTTTTTTAGCGTTGAAATTTCACTTCATTTCACTGCCACCGAGAACCGTGATTCTAGGCTTCAGTTTTTTTTTTCGATTCCTCCTCTTGCTAATAATCATCGATTCATTCGCGACAAAGTGGAACAACTTTTAAACTTTATAATTTATGTCTTTGTGTCACAATACTACCACTAATTCAACATTTGCTCGGATATACAATTTGCCCAGACACTAATAAACTTATGATTTTAAATAATATATAAAATAGAATTCAATATATACAGAATAAATAAACAAAATCTAACAAATTAATTAAACAAATTTAATCAATATTATAATTATTAGTTATTTTGTATAAATGATCATGTATCAACAAATTATTTATTATAGTTAACCGTATATATTTTATTTATGTAGCAGGGGCTAAAGATTTTTATAAGTATTAACCCAACTTAATTAAGAGGTTAGTCGAGTTATTAGTACGAGACACTGAAGAAGTCTGCACATTGTAGACGAAATACGCGTATCTGTCGAAGATAAGCAAAGGTAGTTGGAATTAAATGGAAGATACTAATTTTTCTTCTAATTTCTAGTTAAGAGGTTATGTATAGTGGGAGGCATTCCATTTATTTCAAGATTTTTGTTTCGTTCTACAGTTTGAAAAATAATTTTTAATCCATACGAAACTATATCAGCTCATGAAAATATATTTCAATATGTTTCAAAATCTAAATGTACTGTATAGAATTCAGAAAAAAAACTAAGATAAACTCAAATATGTTTGGATCAAAGCCTACTGAGATATTTACTCCAAGTTGATTTCAAATTTAGTTTATTTGGATTTTGTCTTTAGTTCCCACTATCATGTGTGAGTGTGTACGAAAACAATACATTTATTTCAGTACACGCACACCCTCAAATATATGTGCAACAAAAACTATGTATCAAACTCATGAATCATGTGTCACGGTTGCACGAAATGATACAGAAACTGACAGCGCAACTCATCAAATTCAGTCACCAAAGGCAATTGGTGAATTTAACAACACAGCTACTATATCGCTAGAAAAACTATCACAAAATCATCAGTGGTAAATGAGCGCCTTCCATACGTCATCTTTTGCCTGTTGAGGTGGCAGACTTATCCGGTCCGTGCCTCGACCTACCCCGCAGTGGGATGTTAGGCAAAAGATGACGTCCATGGTTCGAGTACCACTGGACCCATGCCTTTTCGCTCAATTTTTCAAACATCTGTTCGATATACAACCTGCCGTACACTGACGGAACTTTCAACACTTTCTCTTCATAACTTTCATTCTAATAAAAACATTAATGTGCACTCTTGGTGCCTCATGGTGATGAGCGAACATTTCCTTCTACATCATAATCGTTACTCACGCACGAAGAGTACAAAACAGAACAATTAAAAAGTATCCTGAAAAAGTTAGTTAATTCTATTGGAATTTATTATTTATACATTATAATTTACTGTTGCCATGATCACTATTTGCTACTTTATGCAGATTTTATAACAGCAATGCGCTCTTATTTTTGCTCACCTAATAGTTATTGCTACGCAATAAGGAAAGGTAAGATTTATTGGAAGGGAGTTAAAGACAAATTGGCAAAAAAACAATAACTAATGTTTAAATCATGTTTGAAGTAAAATCAATAAAACGATATTACCAAATATATTGATATTGTGAGTTATAATGAAGCATGGCAAAGATTGAAATTTAAAATCAAACATTAGCCAAATGTCATACAACGCTACATGAATCAGATCAGCTTAGAATTGGTATATAGTCCATTTGGAAACCAGGAATGAAAACTACATTCAGTAATAAGTGCAAAAGCTTACCACAGATTCCGTAATTTTCAAAAGCCTACCACAGATGTAATTTTCTGCGTCATAAAATGCTTCCGCTGCGATTGAAACTCTAAAATGGCGAAAATTCGTACGTGCTATAATGAAATAAAGCCTAGCATAAAAGCAATGGAAATTTAAGCAATCAATAATACGAAATAAATTTCATATGAGTATGATTACTGCCAAATTACAAAAAATAATTAAATACACACATATATGTAGGGTATGTGTCCCTTAACTGAGCCTAATATGCAACGATCGATTACATTTTTTATCATAACTCAAAGTTTTTCAGCTGTATGCAATATTTAGCTAGTTATACACTTTGATGTAGGTATCATGATAAACTATACAACTCATTTTATAAAGTCAGAAACATGCGAAGGATATGGATGCAGAGTTGCAATTCTCCTCGGTGCTAGCGGTGTGCTTAGTGAAAAGGTACTCCGGAGATTGGCAAACACAAACTCACCCGAGAGATTTTTGTTTTGTTTTTACTCTCTGCTAGACACCACAAGTTGAGTGACACCAAAGTATCTGTCGTTTGCACCCTCACCACACAAACAGGCCGGAGCGTGTGAGTGATCTCTGAGGAGCACCGAAGACAGCAGAATTATTGTATATTTTGTGGCAAGCACAATGATACTCTTATGCCTAGGGAAGTCGATATTTATTTAAGTCGACTGGACTGTGAATCGAACCCGCCTCTTCTGGATTGGTAGTTCCGTGCCTTTACCGACTAGACTATCTGCGGCCCATAACTCGTAATGTTCATCTATGATATTCTGAAAGTACAAAAAAGGAACCGGGAGTCACGACAAAAACTTCGGACTGTACTTTCTTGTTCCCGTTTTCCAGAGATTTTTTCTTAATGTTTGAATCAAGGTTTCACTCACGTTTGTGCGGTGTAGTCCTTTTTCGCTCTTTCACTCTTCGTCGTTAACACTGCAGTGAGTGTATGAACGCTCAGGCAGCGAACTGCCAATTCTCTCGCCCTCCCGTGCTGTGTCGAACAATCTCTACTGTGGTGTCAGGAAAAAATCTCCGTAGAGACTGAGTGAGGTTCACCAAAGAGAGCTAGAAAAGTGCACCCGGGTGATTCTCCCCAGAGAAATTGCAACCCTGTATGGATGTAATGTCGGTCTATAAGCATCAAATTGGGTCTATTCATGGATGCAATTTCGTCCCATTCAATCTTTTGTTTTAATTATATACAGTCTTCGTACGGTTTTTTTTTCCTGATTTTTTTATTTAAGGCATTTCTAGCTTTATTCGCTTAACCCAACATAAATTTTCCCAAACCATACTAAACTAAAACTGCTTTGAAATACTTAAGACATTTTCACATATGATTTATTGTCCCTTTGATAATGAAAACATAATAATTCACCCTGCACAGGTTTTGTTCCTTTGGTTTGTGTTTATATGAGCTATTTGGAGAATATACAATCGAAACTCATACATTTCCATTGTAAAATTTACCAAAAACAACATTTTTACTAAGTGTTTCATACAACTGGCCATAGTTGGGAACAAAGAAAAAAAAATTTCCCAAACATTGGGTCCGCGGTTTTCTTGTTAAATAATTGTTATTTCATTTAGGGGACAGTTAGTTTGAACCGTGTGACTATTTTCTGTACATCTAGGCTGCATTACTCGGTTTATCGGTCCAATTTAGCCAAATTTAGATCATTCGAAGAACATGGAGATAATCTGTTCAGCTTAAACAGCAAAATCATGATGTCGCAAAAGCTGAGAAAATCGTTAATTACACTGAAGGAAGTAACAGTAAATTGATTAATAATGTCTGAATTCCTTCGTATTAAATCGGTCATCTTGATAGGAACATAATTTTGTTGATTATCACTGAATTAATGATATATTTGGTACATAGGCCGAATGAAGGAGCTAGGCTAACATTATATCTTCATATTCGGGAAATTTTTCTGTGCCCGGGTCCATAAATAATTCTTTATGTTTGTAAAATAGAAAATCTAGGATCATAATCAATGTTAGTTTTTTAATTAATTATTTTGGATAGAGATTTTTTTGTAGAATTTGTCGTATATAATCCTCTCTAAGAAAACGTAAAAAACCTGCCTATCTTTTCAAATACATAACGTGAGTTAGGTGGGCCAAAACTTACAGCAATGCAAATGCGAAGCTGAAAATAGCATAACGAATATTGTTAAGGGATGTTATAAAATCTGTATCCACATTAATCTGGACACCTTGAAATCATTGTAACTTTTGAAATATTTCACGTAGGAATGAAAAATTTCACTGTGGTACAGCTGAGAGTCTATGATGAAAAAGAATATGATTGATGTTTACATTTCATGTTTAGTATTGAAGATGGCGACGAAAGAAAAACAAGTGCGCGAACGAATTTTGTACGGGCGTACGGCAAAGCCTGACTTGTCAATACGGGACCTTGCAAAAACATTGGATTTGCCTAAATCCACTGTTCACGATGTACTCAAATCATTTTCGGAACGTTTGACGGTGGATGGGAAACCGTGAAGTGACAAAAATATTGGACGCGCTGATTCTGTCATGGACCGACAGGTAAGAAGGATATTAACGATAAACCCAAAAAAAAACTCTCTATTCGAACGGTGGCTCTTAAAATAGGGATGTCGCCTGGTTTTGTCCAAAAATCAAAACAACGTTTGGGACTTAAGTCGTATGAAGTAAAAACAGTTCCAAATCGCAACGACAAACAGAACTTGGCTGTAAAATCACGGGCTCGACGTTCGTACTGTAAATATTTGACGAAGTTTTCATGCGTTGTTATGGACGATGCAACTTATGTCCTGGAGGATTTCAAGCAGCTTCCAGGGCTGGCTTTTTATTCTGCTATGGCCAGAAATGCTGAAGCTGAGCATTTCAGAACGAAGAACGATGCCTTCTTCAATTTCAATTTCCCCAAAAAATACCTTGTGTGGCAAGCAATTTGCACGTGTGGCAAAAAGAGTTAGTCTTTCGTCACTACAGACACAATCAACAAGGAGATCTATCAGAGAGAGTGTCTGCAGAAGCGATTGCTACCCTTCATCAAAAGTCACAAAGAAAAACCTTTGTTCTGGCCCGATTGGGCATCATGCCACTATGCTAAAACTGTGATGGAGGGGTACCAAGCAAATCAAGTGAACATTGTACCAAAAACCTGCCAAAATGCCCAGACCGTGAAGTTTTCCCGAACCAAGCTATTCTTAAGCTGTCCTGTTAATTGTGCGTTAGAATGATATAACTTAACTCCTTTTGAAGCATTTCACTAGCCGTGCAAGGATCATGTAGTCCATAGAGACGCTGTTGACACTACCTCAAAAGGTGTTACATATTCAAGGTTTTAGTAATGTCTGATGTCTCAGTAGTCCCAACAGTATAATTTTAATGGTTTACTGATGGGAGTTATGGGAGAGATGTTTCCTTTAAAAGAGATTGGGAGGTCGTTGCGACTTTTTATGTTAGAAATGTTAGAGGGCATTTTGTAACTTCTTCAGTCGTTTGTAATTTAGTTAACAGATGTCTAGTTCTTATGTGCCCTGAAATTCCTCAATGCATACCTCGTCTAACTTCGTTTGAATGACCTATCACTTTGGCCGCCTCAGTCTGTTCTTGTCTTCTGCGGTAATCAGTTAAACTCTATAGTTCTGTTGTAGAATCGTTTACGTTTACTTGTGTGTTCATTGTATTCTTTTTATTTGTCTAATACTAATCTCTAAGTCGTTTAATCGCTTCAAAGTCTGACATGCATGTGCAGCCTAACAATAATTATTTGTGTCTTGACAGCTATTAGATTCACTTTTCGGTAGCAAAGTAAAGCTTCATCACGCCTAGTCCCTATCTATTATTGAAAAATTATCGAGAATGAAGCCGTTATAAGATTGTTTGTATACCATTATTATAATGTGTGGTATTTTTATTATAGCTCAATGAAATGAGAAATAACAAAATAAGAATGGTGCCACGTTCGTAGTTTTAATAAAACTTCTACTCAGTGAATCCAACAGTCCTAGCAAATGTCAATAAGCTTAAACACATTGTGTATCAGTATATACCTGTCTAGCTAGATTTATAGTTAAGCGTGGCTACGGCTCATCATGTCAGGGAAACGCTAAGAAAGAAGAAATCCCACATCAGTATTATTGAGTAGAGAGCCCCACCAGACTGCACCAGCATTCAAGGCCCCCAGACAGGATGTCCGTTGGATTACATCTGTAAAATCAGTGCATCAATGCCAGATATGTGACGCGGCATTAAATCAAAATATTCAAGATGTGATAGTACCCCGTCAGGATATGTCTTTGGTAGCCATCTCAATGCTGATGGCGTAGGCCCACCCATCGCATCCAGATCACATATCCGAGGGGAAGGATAATATAAAATGATAATAACAATTATATTTGTAATGCCTGTATGTCTGCTGATCCTGCTGGAATTGTAGACGGGCTTGCATTATCATAGCCACGAGGGAAAAACAATTCAATATTAGTATACACAGGGTGGCCACACAATCTTAATTAAAAAATTCCCGCATTTTTCCCGATTTTTTCCCGCATTTTTGCATTATTTTCCCGACTGGGAAGATGAGATAATATATATTGGATTAATATATATTTTTAAAGTTTATGAAGTTTTTTTTTTAAATAGTAGCCGAAGGCTTCTTGCGTATTGCATAATCTGCTTTGGTCTCTCATACTGCTATCAAAAACACTTAGTTTTTTATAAGTCATTGATCTTTCAAGTTTCTAGAAGCATAAGCATCGAAGAAAAATAGTAAAGCGATTGAGGTTTTCGAGTACAACGTGCGTTGCGTGCATACTGTATCAAGGACTTCGTGTTCTCAACGTTGTTGACAGTTTGTAGACAAATCTCTGAGCTCCCAAGCTATTTTCAGTTTGGTTCACCACCAGGCACTTTCCATTTATTGAAAATCCGCATTTTTGTGCGTCAGAATGAGCTAATTTTTAACATATGATGTCAAATGTATGACCGATCAGTTCTAGCCAAAATTTGTCCAAACGATGTTTTTTTCTCTCTGGATACCGGCAGGCAACGTCAGACGGCATTGAGCACAGCTACCTAAATTCTTCTTTTACTTTGTGAGCAACTGCAGCGCTCAGATATTCTTTATCTACGAACGTTTTCATACACTGATTAAGACACTTTTTAGTGATGTCCGTCAAGTGAGTTATAAAACCAAACTTAATGAAGATGACGTAACGCGTTAAACGGAATGTTAATGGAGATTTGTTTAGTAGCTTCAAAAAACCACAGTAAAAATATC
Organism: Aedes japonicus; assembly: GCA_034211315.2. NCBI lineage: Eukaryota > Metazoa > Arthropoda > Insecta > Diptera > Culicidae > Aedes > Aedes japonicus. The sequence goes on from JASCZW010001217.1 coordinate 87,239, forward strand.
ATAAGTCGGTGCGGAATACTAAAACGTCTTTGTCGGAAATTTAAGCCAATTCTGTCGCTTTCTTAATTGCCGGTTTAGAGTCAAAACCAATTTCCACATTAAGGGCTAGTAGAAGATTCTATTTCAATAAGCTTTGAGTATCAGTCGCTCGAGCATAACAATTTTCACCATAGCGGCTCTAACAAGTCCCGTCAAATCGTCAAAAAGAAACGAAGCAACGGAAAAACCGAAGATTCGATCTAGGAAACTACTCGACCATTGCTGCAGAAGATAAAATTAATCTTTTGTCTCAGCATCTTATCGTGTACCGCATCAACCTCAACAGCGAACATTTTTGATCGGAACATCGACGAAATTCGGATGATTTTTATTCACCCTTCTTTCTTCGTCAACAAATCTTCTCGAATAGAGCAACATTTGTAGTGCGCTTCTTGCACCTTGCTTCCTCGAACTCCCTGAACTTCTAAGATGTTCTGAACTTCTAAGATGTTCTGTATACTTCTAGCAAGCCCCATGAAATTCTGCAAACTTTTGAAAAGCTTTATGAATTTCTGGACAATTCTCTGAATGTATGGGAAGCTCTAATCTTCTGGAAAGTTCCTTGAATTTTTGGGAAGTTCTGTGAAATTCTGGTAAGTTCCCTAAGCATCTTGAGTAGTTCTATGAAATACCTGAAATGAAATTCTGAGAAATATCCAAACAAATCTGATAAGTTTTGTGAACTTCTGGGAAGCCCCCTGAACTTCTGGATAGTTTTGGGAAGTTCCCTGCACTCATGTGAAGCTCCCTAAATTTATTTCTAGGAAACGATCTGAATTTCAAGGAATTTGAAAGATCCCTTCACTTCTAGGAAGTTTTCTGATTTTTTGGGATGTTCCCTTAACATCCGGGAGAATAGCAAAACCTCGAGGAGGTTTTCCAAATTTCAAAGAAGTATTCCAAGTTTCTGATAAGTTCCCTGAGTTTCTAGAAAGTTCACTGAAATGATACGATTTTTTTCGAATTTTTGGGAAGCATTTTCGTTTATCAATTTCTTTACCTCTTCCGGTGTTGGGGAATGCGAATACTGCGGGCCGTAAGTCTTCACGATAATGTTCAGGAACATTGGCATGTTGAATCGACGCAGAAAGTGCTTCTTGTCATAGGTTGGCGTATCGCTAAAGTTGTCCTAGAACAGCTTCTGATGAGCGAAACGGAAATCACGGTCGACATTGAAGCGTCTTCCAGGACGTGGTCCTCTCGGTTTCGACTCATGTTTTCCGCTGCCAAATTTCAAATCAGCATTATCTAATATCGTTTAAATAAGATCTATGCATTTACACATTCACATTCAGCCAAACGAAAGAGCAAGTATTCTAGTCGTCTGCGAACGACGCACTACTGGCAGTAAAAATTATTTGGTCAAACCAAACCATGGTAAAAAGTTGCCGAAAAGTCTGCGGTCTCTGAAAAAAGTAAAACTTCTGATCTTTGGATGTTGAATGATTGACAGGATGATAGGTGTTGGTTGGGTTAATAACAAGAAATACAACACCGGTGCGGGGAACACAAAGTTGGTATATTTTAGCTGGTTCTATTTAAGTTTGCTGATGCAAATCAAGTAAAAAGTTGTTCCAAAAATAGACCACCGCTGAGGATGCCCTAAGTGGTACGTTTTGAACAGACTGAACAAAACCAGCAGAAAATGATCCACATGGAAATTTGTTTGCCTTGGCCCTTCTTTGATGGAATTGTGTACGACGTGCATGCCGCAGCTAACGATGTTGAGGACTTCGAACTCAGGGCTGGCTCGCAGATCCCTGATTTCCCCAGTAGATTCTTTGAACGCCTTCCAGTTGACAACCAGGCCATCCATATAGCAATGAGCGATCTTCTTCAGCAATGCTGGATATGCAGAAAACACTGTTTCATTCCGCTAATGAGATCGTTGGGTCGAGTAAACGACAAAAACGTTACTCAAATCATTTGAAAAAGGTGTGAGTATGGTTCCTTCCATATGACAAAAATTCCCGATGGCTTTGGAAATTCCCGACTTTTCCCCGCATATTTCCCGATGATTTTGGATTCCCGCATTTTTCCCGCATTTCCCGAATTTCCCGAGTATGTGGCCACCCTGTATACATTACTACAATACCATGGATGATCTGAAATTATTTACCGTATAAAGAATACTTCCACTCTTTGTGGTAGGATAAGATTTCAGCATGCTACCTTACCGGGGTCGCGCTGCCTACATCGCCTTGGTGCGCCTGCCATCTAATGTATAGTTGACGCGATACAGCGTTTATTACTCAACCACTGGATGCCAGGACAGACGCTGTTTGAACACCACCTCCTTGGTGGACAGACACCTATTCCGACGTTTGATGGGGAATATACAAACTGGCCGAAGTTCAGGGCCATGTTTACAGACGTGTTGGCTCAATCCCGGGACTCCGACGCAGTCAAGCTCTACCACCTTGAGGAACTGCCGTTGGAATACTTGACGCAAAGACGCTCAACGAAGGGACTTACAAGCAAGCATGGAAAATTCTCACGGAAAGCTACGAAAAACCCCGAGTGATAGTCGAGACGCACATCCGTGGTCGCTTGTCGCTAAAAAAGATGATATCCGAGGCCAGCAAGGAGTTACGAAGCCTTCTCGATGCGTGTACCAAGAATACATACAACATTCGTGAACATGCAGCAGTACATGCAACAGGAGAAGTCTGGTGTGTCGGAGCTGATTGTAGTTTACCTACTCACAGCAGCACTGGACAATTTAACAAGCAGGCTTTTGTAACGGTACACTTCACCAGTGAGGTGTGAATGTAGTTCACCTCCCCGCGGTGCACCTTGGGAACGTTAAGTTCCCCTTAACGGCTAAACGAACTACGGAGGGAGCACCTTACGGTGCATTGGGGTGGATGCCATTAAAACCCCAATTATGGCAACTGGCTGCGAAAAGAATAATGAGTGGTACCATTCTATTCGGGCTTGCGCCTGTATCGTCTCCCTCAGTACTGACGGATGACGCCGAGCAGGAAATGGCGAGGTTCCCGCGGTACAGGTCGTCTCCGTCCCATTAAAACCTTGGCAGGCCTCCAGTACGTTCCATTATCCACCGCCCGACCTCGCCAGTTGGGCGGGAGTAGGCGCAGATGACCCTATACCTGTCTTACGCTGATCTGGCTCGAAACAACCCTGCTTGCATAGACAACCATGGGATCACAATAGCGACTACTCCACGTGGGCTTGGATAGCGGCTGGAGGGGGACCCAACAACATGGAGGAAACGAAGAAAACCCAGGAGAAAGCGAATCCGCTCGCTAAAGGCGTAAAACGGTGGGATCGGGCGTGAGCGCAACGTGCGGTAGTGCTACGGCATCGGAGGCAGGTGTTACCAAGCTAGGCGTGGCCATGGATGGGCCAGGACTCATCCGGGCCATGAATAGGATGCGGGAAACCCTTCCTGGGAAGTGTCTGAGCAATTGGAGCACGTAACAACATTGCGAAGGACCTCAAACTGAGCCTTCTTAGTGTAGCAACCTTCAAACCATCTGTAAAATCATCTTTCAAATCATCTTTCACATCATCCATTGGAACCATATTATTTTTCATTTACTGCCAGACAAGGCGTGTCGAAAATTAAACATGACACCATTACCTAAATAGCAACTTAACTAAACACGACCCTGAGAAGAAATCGGTCGGCAAAACCTTTTCCGTCTCTTTATTATAATTGCATCCACATGTTTCCAAACATGTTTTCAAAACATTGTAAACGCGTCGTTTTCCTGCATTCCGCTTTGCTACATTTCGGTCTATCGACAAGTTACCACCTAAGATTTTTTGAGCAATATATTCATTCTTAAATCGTCATCCAAGGAAGTTAGTTAATCCGAAAGTCCGGTATGCCTCATGGCGACATCGTGACTTTGTGACCAACGAACCACTGAAAATAGTTAAAGTTAATAGTAAAAAGGGTTCCGGTGAATCAAAATCTCCTGAAACACCGATATCTCACGAGGAAATAGTGAGTATCGTCAACGCAAGTAATGCAAAATATAAGGAGCACGCGGAAAGAACCACAGTGTCAACGGAACTTATTGCGTACACATTATTGGCTTCAGTGATAATCGTATTAATCTACTTGGCGATGGGTAGCTGATTTTCAAAATGAAGCATTGCTCGCATGTGAGGCTACTCAGCATCGATTCAGTGCAGCCGCAATACGCTCTCTTATTGTCATGCGTGAGAATTGGTGCACAAGAATCACGCGCTCTGTTCATGTTTGTTTTCGTCTTCGTTGGCTATTTCTCATTCGCTGAGTCACCACCTCTCCATCCAAGCAAGTTTTAAATCGAAAGCGATTGGCTTCTGCCTGAACACCATTTTCATGACTTTGGCAGCAGTTTGACTCACAGCCGATTTACATCGACAAAGAATGCCTCGGTACGATCGCCGTGATTGAATCGTTGTGACGCGATACGAGTGAAAGCATGCAAACTTAGCAATGCATACAGTACGGCACCCTTGTTACGATGCGATCTATTTTCTGAATTATTACGAACAAGCATATTTTTTGATTGGTGCTACGCTGTGCTATTGTGCAAACTGCGAAATAAATGCATTGTTCTAAAAATGTTCAATAATTAATTACTATAAGAAAAAAAACTCAAGTATGAGCACAAATATAAAAGCTCAAAGGTTTTTTTTGTATGTCTGAGTATTACGGGACTTCAACTGGTGAAACAACAACCTGGGAGGAGGGTGTGACCGACTTCCAGATCTCACAAGTTCCTATCTCAAGTCTCTATGAGTCACGTGATCACAAAAGTTTGCTTGTAAGAGTGACGCGGCCTTCATAACAACCTTTCCTATGGAAAGCGCTTAATATGTATTGCGAGTAGGGTTATTCGATTTATTGGATCATATCGTTGGAAGGTGATTTTTTTGTTCCTTTGAGTTTCGCGTAAGTGTCTCTACACAGTTTTAATGAAATATTTCAGTTTGTGCGTTATCTAATGCATATAAAGGGAATGCTAGATTTGGCATAAATAAATGGGATCTTTCATGTAAATTTAAGCCAGAGCCAAGGCTGGAATCAGGTCTATTGTATGGAAGATTACCAACACTGTTGTATGGCGTATGGCGTATCGTTGTTTACGCTAACTTTGGTTTGGAATTAATCGAGGGAAGATTTTACGCGCCTGTTAATACTCTTTTTTTCTGTGAGCTTACAGGTCTACCCACCGTTTTTGGCCCTTTAAAAACCGTAACTATGATTCCAGACCAGTTACTCGAACCGATCTTGCTATTAAGTGGAGCTGCATACCAGACAAGGTCTTAAAAGGGATGGTTGCTGTCTGACATACATGCATACATTACCATGCGCAAATCCAGCTTCGGTAAATCATAATCAGAGAATCGGGAATGCCTTTTTTTGTTAGTTTTCATATCGCATGCTAAACCCGAATGGATAATTCTTAACCATTTTTATTCCTGATTCGATTTATTTATTTTTTGTTTCGTTGATCCAGTGAGCGGACAATTTAAACCGGGGTAGTATGTTACCCTTTATCTTGAAGTTTTCATATGCTTTCCTGCACACTTCTATGGTCTATAGAAGCATAGACTATGGTCTTTGGCCTTCTCATTTTACTCAACGGTTTTATCCCCAAGAGGCTAGATAAGCCTAGAATAATTTTCTAAAACCTAGTAATGTAAATTTGCTCAGAATGATAAGGCTTCACATACATGAAGTGTCATTCATCGTAGGCTACACACAGATCATTTCCGTTCAATGTCAGTGCATGATGTGATGAATCGTCATTTTCATGGTTATGTAACCATCCATGGTCATCTTGACCATGATTTAATTGTCGGTATAACCATAGAATTTTTCTCAGAGTAGAAGGTGTGAAGTTTTTGGGATGATTGTGTGGCAAGCACAATCATACCCTAGCCCAGGGACTCAAGAAATTTCACATTACAAAAAATGCCTAGACCAGACCGGGAATCGAACCCAGCCACCTCCGCAGGGTACTAGTTAAGGGAGAAATAGAATGCTATCCTACCAGCTTATTAATTTTGGCATTTAGAGCTGGAATAAATGTGATAAAAAAAACATTGGAATATATACATATATATATATATATATATATATATATATATATATATATATATATATATATATATATATATATATATATATATATATATATATATATATATATATATATATATATATATATATATATATATATATATATATATATATATATATATATATATATATATATATATATATATATATATATATATATATATATATATATATATATATATATATATATATATATATATATATACATACATATATATATATATATATATATATATTTATATATATATATATATATATATATATATATATATATATATATTGATTTAGTTTAATATTAATTTACGTAGCACACAGTCAGTCAAAGTATCTCAGAAAATTTGAAATTCTGCTAGACTTAATGATGATCACTCCTTTAAAATAACATATAAAACACAAACAATTGGGCATACTTGGTAAGCGCTTCACGACACAAAACAGACTTATAAACTGGATAAAAATAATAACAATAAGGAGTATCTGAGATAGTTTTAGGTTATGTATTATGAAAGTATTTTGGTCAATCTTTCATTTTCTTTAAATTTTAAACAAACTTTAGTTACCAATAACCCTAAAAAACCAACAATTTATAAAATTACCATCGGTTGTTCATTAATAATTATAATGAATTCAGCCCTTTTAAAAAATTGATCATGAACTGACTGTGAAATTTTATCAACTATGTATTTTCAACATTCAAACTTTAAAAAACCAACAAAACTGAGAAAAAGAATTCAAAATTTGCTAGATATAACCATCAATTTAAGACAAAAAAGATTTAGGTGCTTTCCGAAACAAAATCGTGAACCATTAATAAAAAATAGATTTATTATTAGGAGCTTACAAATATAAAAAATTGACTACTTCTGCGATAATTTCGAACTTAAAAACTCGACACAATACTATAAATAACTCCGCTGCTATAAATAATGTTCTTGCCTTTACCAAGATGATAAATTTGAATATTGCCGTTATCATCCGCTTAGGTCAGGCCTTTCATAAGAAAAATAGGGAGTCCAAACAGAGAGCAAACGTTCATCATCATCAGTACAGGAGACGAAAAAAGATATAAGAGGCAAAACAGGAAAATGAATAAAATCTAAAATTGACTTCGCATTCTCAATCAAGCATTTTTCAGCATTCTAAAAGCTAAACTCCCCAGCAGCAGAACAACATTTCAACTGCTGTCATCAAGCTGTCATTTGCAAACGTTACCAATTCATGCTACCAATGAATAACATATTGTCGACATAGACGTCTTCTTTTGGTGGGGTCGAGCATTAAATTGGCCTTATAGCGGGCCAAAACTTGCTTTTGAATAGCATTTAAGCTGAATATACAGGGGATGATCAAAAAGGCGAAGACTAGCAAAATTTTGTCCAGATTCAAAGTGATACAGTTCGGTGAATAATTAACCGATTTTGATGAAACTAGAAGCGTTCGACGGGGACTTTATTCTAGTTTCATCTAATCTAATCTAATCTAATCTAATACAACCGCAGCCAGTACGAGAAAGCATCCTGGAAATAATTGGGTTAGATTACGCCCAATTATTTTTTTTGTCAATATTGATGCTTGCAGCATATCAGAGACATGATACAAGCGTCAAAGCGGCCAGGCCTACTGCGTTGCATTAACCGCAAAAGATGATTCTGTAAAATGATTTTGATTCAAATGAATATATTTGAACCCCAAAACATTTTGTGAATCTACAGGGGATGAAGGATGCGTGGACATACCGTACCATACGCTCCAAGGTAAGAATAATAAAATAATATTGAAATAAATCCTAAGAATCCGAGAAATGGTAAAAATGGCATGATAATAATATAAATGTAAAATCAATATGCAGTTTCATATGGAATACTATATACAATTTACTGCAGGAATATTATAATGTAAAATGATAATAACAACTACACATGTCTGCAGATTGTTGTTCTGCTGCAATTGTTGAAGGATTTTCGTATCCATTATGAACCTGAAAGTTTGGAAAATGTATCGTAGCCACGAGATATTTTTTTTTTCGAGACTCAGGAACTCTATGGATGATCTGAAATTACACATCATGTAACGGAGCAGCACATCGACATTTCAGATATTCTATATCTAAAATGTCGATGAGATACAGAACAGAAATCTGCAAATACCTGTATTTTGAACAATATATAGCATATAATGGTAGGACATCCTTTGTGACGTACAGTAAAATAGTATGTTCCGACCATCAAATATATTCTCGGACTTCGATTATTCCACGCAAATGTAATGGTATCCCCTACGAATCCGCTTCAACAAATGATATGTTACTTCGAATACTAAACGAATAAAACATGTGAGTATTTTATTATGCAATGCTGAAAAATTAACAAAAATTAAGGTTATTGCTGAAATGAGACTCTAATTCATGGCAGGTAGCTCCTATCTCCTTTCACAAGTTTTTGGTTCTAATGTGAGGAGCAATGGTAGAATATACAATAGAAATCAGATAAATTATTAACAGACAAAATAGTTCTCTACGAGCTATTTTCGTGCTCGCCACATGGTGGTTAATATTGGCATAACCTAGGTAGTTTTCCTCGAAAAATTTCTCACTGGATCCTATAGTCAACGACCATCTTTTCTGTGCACTACATAAAAGGATTTTCAAATGACGTTGACAATTTATGCCGGGTTCTCATAACACGGTACCCTGCACGCGTCGGGACGTTTTCGTGGGCTGGGTAACAAAGTCACATAGTCTAACTAATTATTTTGTTCCAACCCAAAAAATAAAAAAATACCTCTCGGACAAAGCACTGTGCAAAGAGAATACTTCTTTATACTTGTTTACCCACCTGGAAACATGAGACTCCAGCCAAGTGTCTCTAACATACGAATAATAAATCCGGCTGGCGTGAAGTCTTCCGACTAAGAGAAACTTGTCATCTCCAATGTCACCAAAGCAGTTGAACCAAAAAGAAAACAAAGTTTTGAAGAAAGCGAAACGAAAGTATCAACCAAATTCTTGAAATAAAACAAGATGATTAAGCGTAAAGCTATAATGCTGGGTTATCAATATTTCGCAAAGAGGAATATATTTTTAAATACTCCGCGGATCGAGGAGAAAAATAACAGCAATGCGTATCTATGGCAACGATAGAAATATTTACATGAAGGAATGGGCAAGTAAATTTAGTATAATGTTAAACTTTAACGAACGTTTACTTATCTTAATGACGTTTCGTTGATCCTCATCCCGATTCGGAATCGTCCGGAAATCCACTCGTACAAAGTCTACGAGCATCATGACTCCCATGCCAGGGAAAATTACAACTCCAGTTTTGTTGAAAATATACTACAAGCCATGGCAGCACCACTTGCTGAAACAGTAGCACAATTTTTAATTTCTTCACGTTGTTGAAAAACAAACGACACCTAAGCAAAACGCCCCCAGACAACTCGAAAACAACGCGAAACGTAGATTTTATGAAATTATCACACCGTGATTTTCTGAAATTCTAGACGGGATAGACCACCCCGAACAGCAATCACTGCCGAAAAACTTTCCGAAACCAAATTGGAACTACCGAAGCCGAATTCACAATTTCTCAAATTCACATATATCGATTTTCAACAAACAGAAAAAAACGTGACAGCTCACGCAAAACTCAACCGTCCGCGAGCAGCGCTTGCTGCGATTCCGGGGACTTTATTCTAGTTTCAGCATGTTTATTCAAAATCACCTCTATTTTCGTTGAATCGAAAAACACGACTTCGAGTTTGACAGCATGTAAACAATACACATCAATGAGAAAGTGTGCAAAATTTGGTTGATTTTTACCCAATGGTAAAAAAGTTATGCCCTGTTGAATGTGTTGCAATAATTTCGTGTTTGCCCTTTAACTGGAAGGTGATCAGAATTTACTAGAAAGTTGACATTAATCAGTTGACTTCCGGGCACTGCAGATAGCACGGATAATTAACCTCATAACCTCATTATGTCAAATGTGCTAATTTTCTGCACCTCGTTATTTTTTATGTCACTTGAAAATCGGAAATATTATATTTTTCTCACTCTAGAATTCATAACAAGTCTGTCAGTGGTTAAAGATCGTGAATCGGCCCATAAACAACCGAGATATGGCCATTTCCGTAAAATGTAGTTTTTTACCCTATTGCCTGACACTTCTTATGTTGATAAACTCCTTTTTAATTTATCTGTAACTCTGCGTACCCTTAACCAAATTAGATGCAACTTTTTCCATACGATTACAAATTTATCCTAGTTTTTGGAAGAGTAGCGGACATTTCGTTATTTTCCGTAGTTCCGGATTCATTATCGGGAATCGTGAAGGAAGTACCCTACCAGTGTAATGGCCAGAGTTAGAACTGTATCAAACCTGGCTTGCGACATATCAAACTTCATGATTTTACAAACCAATACCACTGGTAGTCAACCTGAGAGTATTCTTTCACATTGGCCACACCTGGTGACGTTCCGGATTCCGGGTTCCCCCAGGGAAGTGGCCAGATTTCGAATGATGTCAAACCCTGGCTTGCGACACATCTAACTTCATGATTTTACAAAACAATACCTAAACTAAAAATAACTCAAAATTAATAACTCAAAATTAATTGAAAAATAAATTAAAATTAATTTGTCGTACGGAACCATCGACCTGGCGGAATAGAACTCAAATTGGGTATTATTTTTTATCCGTGTACATGTTTGCATAGAAGAAGACAAAAGGTGACAGGATTGAGTGCTTGCGCATGGGACAAATCAAGGTTAAGTGCTGAAGTGTGCAGTTCGAAATGCCATTAGAGCTTACGGAATTTCAACGGGGCCGTATAGTCGGTGCTCGAGAAGCCGGTGCTTCGATCGCTGAAACATGCAAACTGGTTGGTGTTGCCAGGGCCACAGTTTGCCGGATAATGTCGGAATATAAAAAACATGGAAAAACATCGCCTGATAAAAGTAGCTGTGGACGGAAGCAGAAGATGGATGACCGGCAGCAACGTTCGTTGAGGCGCATAGTCAAAGCAGACAGACGCATTAGTGCTGTTAAAGCAACTGCTGCTTTGAACAATGCGCTTCAAGAACCAGTTTCTACATCAACTGTCCGAAGGGAGCTGCACGACATGAATCTTTACGCTCGTGCGGCCATTTCTAAACCGCTAATAAAACCGCAAAACGCGGTAAACAGGAAGCGCGGAATAAATTCCCCGTCGAACGCTTCTAGTTTCATCAAAATCGGATAATTATTCACCGAACTGTATCACTTTGAATCTGGACAAGTCTGCTAGTCTTCTCCTTTTTGATCATCCCCTGTAATGCCCATATGCATTATATCGCTTGTCGTTAAGACGCATATATGTATGGCTACTTACGGGCTCTATTTAATGCTTATTGGTTACCTGTGAATACAATACACGTTCCCGACCAGCTACTACCCATTCTGCAGCTGGTAACATCGATCAACAAAGAACAAATTCCTACCAAACCGTCGGTAGAAACAGCGGACAGGTTTTTCCATCCGCAGCTGTTACTTCAAACGCTCAACGAGGAGCAATTACTATTTCGACACCTGCGAACACCAACAGGGTTCAATCTGCAAACCCTACATACTTACCTAGCCGTGTTGTTTACAATGTTCAACATGTAAATGGACTTACCTATGCTGCCGTTACAGCGAGTAGGAACCAAAACCAAAAATCCTAAGGGACTTCTGATGAATTTGATTTAGGTAGCATATCCGCTTCTAAATTATAATTTTTACAGCAATCGTGATTCGGTATGATAACCGATATGCTAAAAACTAAGTCCATGTTTGATGCTATACAAACTGGTATTAAATTTGCCAATAATATTGTTATGACATTGAAATTCAGTAATGGATTATAAGTCATACAATATTTTGAATTGGAATGCTCGATCCATCAGAGATAACGAGGATGAGCTATTTATTTTGTTAAGAGTTCATAACGTGCATATTGCTGTTTTAACAATGATCGCCCCAATAGAGATGGTGGTGGCGTTGCTATCATTGTCCTAGGCGAATCAAACATCACATTATTTCTTCATTTGAAAACAAAGTTTCTGAAACTTTGGGTGTTTTAGTTGAAACAAAATTTAGCCAATTTACTTTTATAGCTACGTATTTGCCTTTCCAATGAACTGGCCAGCAAAAGAACTGGCTCAAGGGTGACCTTCAGATACTTACCCGTCATAGGTCTAAATTCATCGTTATTGGTGATTTCAATGCCAAAACCCGCCCATGGAATAAATCTCAAAGCAATGGTAATGGTAATACTATTTGATCATTGTTCTGCAGGCTATTGCACTATTCAATACCCAAACAGCACAACTTGCTTTTCTTCAATCAGCAATCCCTCAACTATAGGTTTGGTCCTAACTGATTAATGTCAACTTTGTAGTAAATTCTGATCACCTTCCAGTTAAAGGGCGAACACGAAATTATTGCGACACATTCAACAGGGCATAACTTTTTTACCATTGGGTAAAAATCAACCAAATTTTGCACACTTTCTCATTGATGTGTATTGTTTACATGCTGTCAAACTCGAAGTCGTGTTTTTCGATTCAACGAAAATGGAGGTGAACCAACGCGAGTCGAGAGAACAAATTCTTTCCAAACACCTGAAATTTCCTGACCTGTCGCTCCGGCAGTAGGGAAAAATGTTGAACATTCACCATTCAACCGTCTCCAGAGTGTTGAAGCGGTTCCAGGAGCGGTTGACGTTGGACCACGGCAAAGGAGCTGGAAGAAAACCGGGACCGGAGAACAAAAGACGGAGGGAAAGGTGAAGCGGATGATTAAAGCAAATCCCAACGTCTCAAGCCGTGATTTGGCTAAAAAGATCGGCATGTCGCAGAGCTACGTCCAGAATGCAAAGAAGAGAGCTGGACTACATACATACAAGGTACAGAACTTCCCAAACCGCGATGAGCGGCAGCAATCGACGGCTAAAACTCGGTCACGGAAGCTCTACGAGAAGATGCTGACAAAATATGGCTGCTGTGTGATGGACGACGAAACGTATATAAAAGCCGATTTTAAGCAAATTCCGGGGTTGGAGTTTTTCACCGGCAAGAGCAAGTTCTATGTGGACGACAAATTTAAGAAGAAGAAAATGTAGAAGTTCGCCTCCAAATATCTCATTTGGCAGGCCATCTGCTCTCGCGGACTGAGGAGTGAGCCTTTCGTGACAAAGGACACAGTAAATGGCGAGATCTACAAATCTGAGTGCCTCGAGAAGCGCCTTTTGCCGTTCTTGCAGCAGCACGACAAAGCTCCGCTATTTTGGCCAGATTTGGAATCATGCCACTATTCTAAAAGTGTCCTGGAGTGGTATGAGGCCAATTCTGTCCATTTTGTTCCAAAGGACATGAATCCGCCAAACTGACCGGAGCTGCGCCCGGTGGAGCAGTACTGGGCAATGATGAAGCGGGAACTTCGGAAGAGCAAGAAGACAGTCAAAGACGAGAAGAACATGTTAAGAAAATGAAAAAAAAACTGAGAAACTGGTACCGGATGACACTGTAAAGACTTTGATGGAGGGCATCAAGCGAAAATGCGTTCAATTTTACACTCAAGGCTCCATCGATTAACTTTTCTTTTGATTTTTGAAGTAAATATATGTATAAAACTACCCTAAAATTTTGGTTTGATTCTAAACATTATAAGAAAATTGGCATGACATTTTCGGTGTCGCAATAATTTCGTGTTCGCCCTTTACATTTGAAATATCTCAAGAAATTATTTCTAATTCCATCAGTTCTATTTTCAACTACCATAGAGCTGATTGGGATCAATATCGAACATTTATGGAATACAACTTTGCTCCTAATGTCAACAATCAATATACAACTAGCGATTTAAAATTGGTTCACTGTTGTAGAACCCCTTGGTCCGAAATACACTTTGAAGCCAGCATGTATAGTAACATATTTGCGCCTTTGTTTTGATTTGCTGTTATTTTGACAGAATATTTGAGAGTGTGTTCGTGTGAGTTGATTATTAGGGGCGCATTATTAAGCTTGGGGCCGAGCTTGGGACCGATGTGCTAGTAATGACTAAACCAAGAAAAAAATCTTACATGTTCAGGACCTTCTGGTCTTAGTGTAAGTCTATGCTTATGTTCCACTGCAAACAAGAAATGAAATTAATAATGCTCTTAAACCACTGGTTTTCTCAATAAGTAGAGCAAGAGCTGCTTCAGTGCCAAAATGCGGGGTTAAATTCGATTCAGTTATAATTGATCACGATCTTCAGCTCTTGATTCGTTTGAAAAAATGTACGTAGGCGTCAATATCAAAGAACACGTGATCCCGCTATGAACGTCATATGGCGAGATTTACAAAACCAAATTAAAAACCAGAATTAATCCCCCGATGGTGAGACTGAACCCTTCTTACACTTCACCAGAATTACGAACTCAAATGTGGATACTGGATACATATTTTAATCAGAAATTTCAGGAAGATCCCGGAACATTCGATATGCCATACATGCAGTTTATAAAATGAACTATTTGTTAATCTTGAACGTATTTATTGTTCAACGATGTGATTAAAATATTGACATTATTAGTGGTTAACGCCCTATTTGTGTTAGTTATATAAAAGAAGAAATTACAAAAACATTGAATATTTCATATGTTCAGTCCATAGAATGAATTATTAGACAATTCTAAGCGTAAATTTTGATTATCGATATGGATTCAAGATGCTTAAAAAGTATATGTTTGTTGAAAATTGTGTATTATAGTAAATGGAGACTTTGCGTAATCTTCGAATCCATTCGTTGCATTTCAAAACCGAACCATTCGAGCCAATCGATACTGCTCTAATTCTATACAGTCGCATAGTGTGGCTAGTCCGCACGAGATGCGGCACAATAGAATGCAAGCGGCATCGATTGATGTGATTGGTCTCGTTCGGTTTGGAACTTCTTCGAGTATATTTTCATCGCATAATTATGTGCTCTCAGGCATTGTTTTGGTCATATCTCCATGAATATCCAAGCATAATGAAATTTTGACCAATTATTTGACAATTTTATAAGATTCAACGCTAACAAAGCTAAAATTGGTACACAAATAGCTCAGTACACGGTGTTCAATAAGTTCGAATACAAGTTTTCATCATTGCGTAGGTATGCGCCATGTACATATTCTGCATTGGTATTGGTGTCAGCTTTAGCTTCATTCATACGCTACCGAATGTGCGCAGTGTTGACATTCTGTTAGTTGTTGTTCGTTTGTTACGCGCGATGAAAGAGTATCGGGACTTCGTAATTAAGCGTTTTTTGAACGGTGAGCGACCCGGGGATATATTCCGGCTGCTGAAATCGCATGGGGTCAAGCGGAACTTTGTCTACACGACCATCAGGCGATACCGAGAGACGTCCTCGACCAATGACCGTGCGAGATCCGGTCGGCCGCGTTCAGCGAGGACGCCACGGGTCATCAAGATCGTGAGGGAGCGAATTCGGCGCAAAAAGAACCGCTCAATCCGGAAAACGGCTGCAGATCTCAACGTTTCCATTGGAACCGCTCACACCATACTCACCAAGGACCTTGGTTTCAGGCCTTACAAAAACGTAAGGTCCATGGCGTTTCGGAGGCTACCAGCAAAAAGCGGTTGGATCGAGCTAAGAGGATCCTCTCTCGGCACGCTGGTCAGGAGTTTGTTTTTTCGGACGAGAAACTGTTCGTGCTGCAGCAGCCGCACAATGTGCAAAATGACCGGGTGTGGGCGCCATCGAGGGACAGCATTCCTGAATCCAATATAAACATCCCTCGGTTCCAAAGTGCCGCGTCGGTGATGGTTTGGGGGGCAGTATGCAAACGTGGTAAGCTACCCTTGGTGTTTATTGAAAAAAACCTCAAAATCAACGCGGCGTACTACAAAACTGAGGTTTTGGAAAAGGTTGTTGCCCCCAGTCTCCGAAGCCTCTACGGCGATGAGCACTACGTGTTCCAGCAGGACGGTGCACCAGCCCATACGGCAAATGTGGTTCAAGCCTGGTGTCGGGACAATTTAACCGACTTTCTGGACAAAACTTTGTGGCCTCCCAGCTCCCCGGACTTGAATCCTCTCGACTTTTTTGTTTGGTCCTATATGATGGCGAAGCTGAACGAATACAAGGTCAGCACTTTGGATCATTTCAAGACGGTAATTCTCAAAATCTGGGACGAAATGCCCATGCAGTCCGTGCGTGCCGCCTGCGACGCGTTCGAGAAACGTTTGAAGCTCGTTAAGGAGTACAAAGGGGGGGTCATTCCAAGAGAAATGTTGTAAACGTTCCTTGTAAACATAGCTTTCAATAACATAAATCCAAAAAATAAAAAAACATGTTTTCATTTTTTTAACAAATTTTGAAAGTGTATCCGAACTTATTGAACACCGTGTATGTAGTCAGAGACTAAACTGTTTGATTACTATTATAATAGGCCGTCAAGTACTGTTTCGTTCATATCTTCGTAACGAAATATCAGAATGAAAAAAAATCAATAGCGTTCTATGAGAATGTTGTAGCTTTCATTTGCCGTCAACAGAACTGAAATCGGTTCACAAATGACTGAGAAACCGATGTGACATTATTTGTAACACACACACACACACACACACACACACACACACACACACACACACACACACACACACACACACACACACACACACACACACACACAAACACACACACACACACATATAAATACATATTTAAGCACAAAATTTAAAGTTTACAAGCTTCATAGCAATCGCAGAATTTACTAAACATAACCATGTTGCAGTTCGGCTGTTTGTAACAAATTGTGTGAATTTCATTCAACCTGGAATTTCCTGACCTGTCGCTCCGGCAGTAGGGAAAAATGTTGAACATTCACCATTCAACCGTCTCCAGAGTGTTGAAGCGGTTCCAGGAGCGGTTGACGTTGGACCACGGCAAAGGAGCTGGAAGAAAACCGGGACCGGAGAACAAAAGACGGAGGGAAAGGTGAAGCGGATGATTAAAGCAAATCCCAACGTCTCAAGCCGTGATTTGGCTAAAAAGATCGGCATGTCGCAGAGCTACGTCCAGAATGCAAAGAAGAGAGCTGGACTACATACATACAAGGTACAGAACTTCCCAAACCGCGATGAGCGGCAGCAATCGACGGCTAAAACTCGGTCACGGAAGCTCTACGAGAAGATGCTGACAAAATATGGCTGCTGTGTGATGGACGACGAAACGTATATAAAAGCCGATTTTAAGCAAATTCCGGGGTTGGAGTTTTTCACCGGCAAGAGCAAGTTCTATGTGGACGACAAATTTAAGAAGAAGAAAATGTAGAAGTTCGCCTCCAAATATCTCATTTGGCAGGCCATCTGCTCTCGCGGACTGAGGAGTGAGCCTTTCGTGACAAAGGACACAGTAAATGGCGAGATCTACAAATCTGAGTGCCTCGAGAAGCGCCTTTTGCCGTTCTTGCAGCAGCACGACAAAGCTCCGCTATTTTGGCCAGATTTGGAATCATGCCACTATTCTAAAAGTGTCCTGGAGTGGTATGAGGCCAATTCTGTCCATTTTGTTCCAAAGGACATGAATCCGCCAAACTGACCGGAGCTGCGCCCGGTGGAGCAGTACTAGGCAATGATGAAGCGGGAACTTCGGAAGAGCAAGAAGACAGTCAAAGACGAGAAGAACATGTTAAGAAAATGAAAAAAAAAAACTGAGAAACTGGTACCGGATGACACTGTAAAGACTTTGATGGAGGGCATCAAGCGAAAATGCGTTCAATTTTACACTCAAGGCTCCATCGATTAACTTTTCTTTTGATTTTTGAAGTAAATATATGTATAAAACTACCCTAAAATTTTGGTTTGATTCTAAACATTATAAGAAAATTGGCATGACATTTTCGGTGTCGCAATAATTTCGTGTTCGCCCTTTACATTTGAAATATCTCAAGAAATCATTTCTAATTCCATCAGTTCTACTTTCAACTACCATAGAGCTGATTGGGATCAATATCGAACATTTGTGGAATACAACTTTGCTCCTAATGTCAACAATCAATATACAACTAGCGATTTAAAATTGGTTCACTGTTGTAGAACCCCTTGGTCCGAAATACACTTTGAAGCCAGCATGTATAGTAACATATTTGCGCCTTTGTTTTGATTTGCTGTTATTTTGACAGAATATTTGAGAGTGTGTTCGTGTGAGTTGATTATTAGGGGCGCATTATTAAGCTTGGGGCCGAGCTTGGGACCGATGTGCTAGTAATGACTAAACCAAGAAAAAAATCTTACATGTTCAGGACCTTCTGGTCTTAGTGTAAGTCTATGCTTATGTTCCACTGCAAACAAGAAATGAAATTAATAATGCTCTTAAACCACTGGTTTTCTCAATAAGTAGAGCAAGAGCTGCTTCAGTGCCAAAATGCGGGGTTAAATTCGATTCAGTTATAATTGATCACGATCTTCAGCTCTTGATTCGTTCGAAAAAATGTACGTAGGCGTCAATATCAAAGAACACGTGATCCCGCTATGAACGTCATATGGCGAGATTTACAAAACCAAATTAAAAACCAGAATTAATCCCCCGATGGTGAGACTGAACCCTTCTTACACTTCACCAGAATTACGAACTCAAATGTGGATACTGGATACATATTTTAATCAGAAATTTCAGGAAGATCCCGGAACATTCGATATGCCATACATGCAGTTTATAAAATGAACTATTTGTTAATCTTGAACGTATTTATTGTTCAACGATGTGATTAAAATATTGACATTATTAGTGGTTAACGCCCTATTTGTGTTAGTTATATAAAAGAAGAAATTACAAAAACGTTGAATATTACAT
Organism: Aedes japonicus; assembly: GCA_034211315.2. NCBI lineage: Eukaryota > Metazoa > Arthropoda > Insecta > Diptera > Culicidae > Aedes > Aedes japonicus. Next base: position 106,250 of record JASCZW010001217.1, read on the forward strand.
ATGTTCAGTCCATAGAATGAATTATTAGACAATTCTAAGCGTAAATTTTGATTATCGATATGGATTCAAGATGCTTAAAAAGTATATTTAAAGTTTACAAGCTTCATAGCAATCGCAGAATTTACTAAACATAACCATGTTGCAGTTCGGCTGTTTGTAACAAATTGTGTGAATTTCATTAAAAAAAAGCTACCTCACCTGAAAAATATCCATTTTTTTTCTAATGAAGGCAGTCAATACATGCAGAGTGGAACTTTTTTGCCACTTGCCATGGAAAAGGGCCTTGTGACGCTTTAAGAGGCGTTCTAAAGCGAAACGCTTAAAAAACAAGTTTACAAGGCCATCATATTTCAACTGCATACGAACTTTACTCTTGGGCTGTTTCTATAGTAGATTCCAAAATATGTTACTTGTTTTACTCGGAAAAATAAAACAAAGAACCGTTGTACTCCTGTAAAACAAATCTCTGGGACATAATCGTTTCATTACTTTAAGCCACAAAATAAAAATTACATTATCGTGAAACGGTTTTCGTTTTCAGATGAAGAAAAGTGCGTTAAATTGTAAGAATTTTGCTTTGTAATTTTTTTTTTGATGAATTATGAACAATAAAAATAATTAAATAATCAAATTAAATGCTGAGTTTTAATTGAAAGTAATCTGAGAAAACCCTTGATTGTAGTCTAAAGCTTTGAAATTTGAGCTCTAATTCCTCAATATAGCGGAGCCTGGTCCAATCCTGACCCTGTGGCCAATTCCGACCTCCCAAGATTCTCTGAGACAGCGCTGGTAGCCAAATTTTTAATAATACCAATGGAAAGCTTTCATTACACAAAGAATTTCAACGTAGAATGCATTGGTCGGAGAAATTAGGTTTGTTGGACTTCAAAATTGACTAAATTTGAGAAAAAATGTTCTACACCCTAAATAAATTTGTATTCTAGTTTCGGGTCGGTTCCCTCAAAATAACCCTAATGTGGAATAATTCAAAATATGAGTTAACTTTACTCAGTCGTGGTTTACGCTACAACTCAAATTCGGCATGAGTGCCCCTGCAATCCTTATGAGCACTCATGCTGAATTTGGACGCTAACGGACCATTGTGGCTCCAGTTATAGCGTAAACCATGGCTGAGTAAACCCTAGCAATGTTGGTCTCTGCTTTTAAACAATTTGAGGCTGATTTATAGTTCTTACATTTAATGGGGTCAGAATTGGACCAGCCTCCCCTACTTTTGATGGGTACAATACTTCACAAATGAAACTAGATTTGTACACATGGTTATCATGAATTTATTAGGAATAAGTTTGATAACTTCAATGAAATGATTCCCGCAGTTATTTTGAAGTGATGGAAAATGATGCTCATTCCATGTGTGTATAGGCAAAAAACTTGAAATTTTCAAAAAATTTAACTCAAAAACGGCTCGATGAACATTTGAGATTTTTTGATATGTTATGTAAAAAAAATGTAAATGTTTAAATTTTAATTAAAAAATATAAAAATAAATAGTCGTTGTGGTCCAACATTTTGAAGATCATAAAAACCAAATATATTGACCATTTTAGCAAATTTGAGTACATTAATTATTTTAACAAATATTTTTAATAAAAACAAGAAGTAATAATCTTTCTATTTATAAAAAATATTTAAAATCGATCCAGCGGTTCAGAAGTTATGATTTTTCAAAAATAAAAAAAATCGAAAAATGTCGATTTTTCTGGTAACCCTATACCGAGCATGGTCACCCAAATAAAAAAATAAAAAAATACGGGTCTTATTATTTTCGATGAAGAACATACCAAGCGATTTTGAGCAAAATCGGACAACTTTTTTTTTCAACTCTATTCTTTTCCCGTGGAATCGCTGTATATTTATATGTATATATAAATTACAACTCGGGGCCTTCGGGGCACGTTTTTAAAAAATAACTTAACTCGTTAACTACCTGTAAAGAACTGAATTTATTTTACTTCCAAAGTCATACAGAGGCCTCAAGCTCCTAACGAAATTCCTGACTAAGCATTATGATATTGCTGCTGCTCGTGTCTGTTGACTCTGCATTCTCGGTGCAGGTGCTGATTATGATATTGCTGCTGCTCGTGTCTGTTGACTCTGCATTCCCGGTGCTGGTGCTGGTTTCGTATTCTAGATGTGTGTCCGTTGAGCTGTTGCCAGGCCGTTTGCGTTGCCCGATTCTAATGATGCCAACGATGCTGCTATTTGTTGTTGTTGTACTGCTTCGAGTCTATGGAATAGGTGTTGCTCCTGGGGGTTAGCGTTGGTGGTAGTTACTTCGGTAACTAGCCCGCCCTTAAGTGAGGATCGTCCCGATCCGTTTAATCGATTCTGGCAGTAAATCTTGAAGATCATGAAAACGATGAACAGAGTGGTAATGCTGGTAAACGAGAATCTTCCAAACAAAGTCCAAAATTTCAGGTTAAGGTTATGTTGCTGCAAATAGACATGTTCCAATTTTTTCCGCTTCTTTGATGTTTCGTTGCCAATCGTTGAAATGTCCAGATAATGATGTTTGTTCCAGGTTGTTTTGATGTTGTGAAGTGCTCCATGGATGACTTCTATTTCACGTACTATTTCGTCGTTTTGGAATGACTGGTTATTGAAATTGATGGTGCAATTCGAAAATGTTACTAATAGATTGCCAACTAAGGTACGGTCGTCCGGTCCGCAGTTGCTTTGTATTTGGTTATTTCTTGCGTTTTGAATCAGGAGTGTGCCTTCGGTAATTAATTGTTGCGTTGTTCTGTTGGAATATGTAGAGTTACACTCAGATTCCTTACCGAATATTAGCGGGTAAATACAAGCGTCATTTACCGCTTTCAAATAAGATGCTTTTTGGACGAATTGACTTGGGTTGTTGGTGGCGTACAGGGTGTCACCTGTTTTGATGATGTACTCTGGATAGTTGTAAATTATCTGGTCCTTGTGTACCAAAGGGTATAGTTGAATCACTGAAGATGTTTTGTTGTCTAGTCGTGGAACATGAAGGATGTACAGAAGAGTCTCCTGACTCACTGCAAATTTTGGGATTACGTGTTGAAGGGCTTCGTCTGGGAGGTTCACCTTTACGCCTTGATTTTGAAGTAATGACTTTATAAATGATATTTCTTGTATCGAAAGTATTTTGTTGGTGGATATTGACGTTTTTGATAGAATGATGGCATCTTGGATGTCTTCTAGAAGTTTGTTCACGATGTCGATGTTTATGATAGTAATAATTGATGTGATTTCGTTGGTTATCAATTCATTCGTTTTCATGTTGTTGATTATTTTGTTGATGGTTCCGGTTAGTTGTGAGATCCTCTGGTTAATGTGGTTATTTAACTCGAACTGTTGATTGTTTTGTGTGATCAATTCGTTTAACGTGGAATTGATAATACGGAGATCCTGTGCGTCTGGTGAGCCCGCGATCCATTTCCAAGATGATCCTAACATATCCCAGCGTCTGGTACGGTGATGTTGAGGTGGTTTTATTTGAAGGAAATTGTTATAAAGTTTTTTCACTTTCAGCTTAACTATGTCTCCTAATGGATTTCTAGTATCTACTTTATCATAGAAGGATGAAGTTAGGTAATCTATGGACTCCTGAATGTCTGTTAAATTTATGGGATGTATAATTTTTAAGGTTCCTGTTTGGATCTTACAATTTCCTATATTTAGAAGTAGCAAGGGGTCTGCATTAAGGTTTCTCATTGAAAGGTAAGACGTCATGGTCAAGGTGGGGATCGTAGTGAACATCAGGATAAGTATCTGGAAAGGTGGTTTACAAAATTAGATTTTATATGCTATCGTAAAATTAATTGTATATGATAATCATGGGTTATTTTATGATACTTATTCAAATCTTCCTTTTTCTTTTAAGTTTAGATTTATGAAGTTTGATATTTCTATGGTCTATATAGGTTTTCCTTCTATTTCGTTTAACTGTTACTTTTTTATACTTTAGCTTTCTCTTATTCCTTATTCCCTGTATCCTATTATAAATTTGTTCATCTCTATTGAGATTTGGTTCATCTTCCCTAGTCTTGTTTCTGTTCTCTAAAACTGTTCTCTGGTTTTTATGTAATTTTTCAACGATCTCATCGAACATTCTGTTCCGATTTTCTAAAATAGTTGCTAAGTTAAGGGGTCTTTCCTCCCCATCTTTGATGCCATAGAATATTTCAATCGGTTTTAATTTGGTAGTACTATGAATTGTGGAATTGTATAAAGTGGTTGCTATTCTATATATTTCTTTATTGGAGAGATCGTTGTAATTCTGTTTTATACAAAGGAATATTTCATTGAGGGTAGAGTGAAAACGCTCTACTATTCCGTTAACCTCGCTATGGTTTGACGGGGTGTTCCGTAAGTCGAAATAAGTTTAACGAGGCCACGTTTTACATCGAGTATAGATCTGGATTTGATAGGGATAAGGATAGCAAATTTGGAAAGTTTGTGTACTGCAGATAGGAAGGTATTGGGACTGGAAATGAAGATATCAATATGCAATATGTCTAAAGGCTTTTTTGGAATGGGGGTTTCTGCTAACTTGCACTTATATGGGTTTCGTTCATACTTACTCTCCAAGCAAGTCCCGCACAGGTTGACGAACGTCTGCACCTTGGCTCGCATCTTTGGGAAGTAGAATGTTTTTTGTATGACAGCATAGTTCTCCTCGGCACCTCGGTGTGCGCGTTGATGAACCTCTTCTATTGCCCTGTCCTGTTCTTCGTTACTTCGTAAGTCCTGTGTTCGTAAGTCCTGAGATTCTGTGTTAATTTTATTTTAAATGTCTTATTTCTAGAAAAATAATTCTTGTGTGCTATTTGAAGCGTGTTTGTCCACCTCTCTGGACACATGATGCAATTGACTCTTGTCGGATGCATATGATCCCTCAAAATCCTGATTGCCAAGGGTATCCCAAATGTTACCCTTGTAATGGTTCGCCGATATATTGTGGGAAAAACTTCCTCATATATTTCTCCATCTTGCTCCCCTTCTTTAATTATGATTTGATATCTGAAATAATTTATGGGTCTTTCAGTCATGGGTATATAATCATTGTCGTCAGAAGAAGCTGAATGTACAGTTTCATTGTCTGAATCGACAGTTGCTTCAGATGATGATTCCGTCTCGTTTACGTTTATTTCGTGCGGTATTCGGGAAAGCCCGTCCGCTACCACATTCTGTTTACCGGCCCGGTATTGGATGTCATAGTCGAACTCTTCTAGTCGCAACTTCATCCGTACCAGCCTATCATTTGCGGTTTTCAAGTTTAAAGCGTAAGTCAGGGGTTTGTGGTCGGTGTATAATGTAAACTTTCGACCAAACAAGTAGGGCCTGAAATACTTGCACGCCCAATCAATAGCCAAGAGTTCTTTCTCAATGGCTGAGTATTTCTCTTCGCTTTGTGTTAGGGTGCGCGATGCAAAGGCTATAGGCTTGTCTTGTCCGACAGGACCTTGCGATAAAACCGCGCCTAATGCATAATTTGAAGCGTCTGTCGTAAGTAAGAATCGCTTCGTAAAATCAGGATACTGTAGCACATGGCTACTGGTTAAAATATTCTTGCAACGGTTAAAGGCAGAAACGAATTCACGGGTGTGACTGATAGTTTCTCCTTTGCGTAATTGTTGCGTCAAAGGCTTTGCAATTTTTGCAAAGTCCTTGATAAATTTTCTATAGTAGCCTACTACACCTAAGAAGGATCTTATTTCCTTCTGGTTTTTCGGTAGAGGCCACTCTTGAATTGCGGTGATCTTCCCAGGGTTTGGTTTCACTCCTTCGGTGTCACCACGTGTCCTAAAAAGGCCACTTCTTTCTGTAAAAATTCGCATTTATCAATTTGTATTTTTAAATTGAATTTGCGAAGGGTTTCTAGAATCTTTGAAAGATTTACTAGATGTTCCTGCAGGCTGGTGGAAAAGATGATAATATCATCCATGTACACCAGACATCTCACGCCTATATGTTCCCTGAGGATGTTATCCATCACTCGTTGGAATGTTGCAGGCGCATTTTTGAGTCCAAATGGCATCCGTATGAATTCATAGTGTCCACCCTCGACACTGAATGCTGTCTTTGGAATGTCATTTGTGCTAACCTCGATTTGGTGAAAGCCGGAAGCCAAATCGATGGTCGTGAAATACTGACATCTTCCTAGTTTGTCTAGGATGTCAGTAATGTTGGGGATTGGGTATCGATCGTCTATAGTTTTATTATTTAATTTCCTATAGTCGATGACCAATCGCCATTTTCGTTGACCCGATGAATCAAGTTTTTTCGGGACAACCCATATCGGGGAAGACCATGGACTATTCGAAGGCCGAATTATACCTTGATCCAACATCTTTCCGATTTGTCTTTGTACCTCTTCCTTATGGAAAAAGGGGTATCGGTACGACTTCATGTATACAGGCAGATCATCCTTTGTTTTGATCTGGTGTTGTATAGCACTGGTAAAAGTCAATTTCTTATCGTCACTATAAAGGACTTCTGGAAATTTATTCAAAACATGGAGTAGTTTCTCTTCTTCTTCTTTGTTTAGGTGATCAGTTCTTATATTTTGTTTTATTTCTATTTTGGGTGTATGCTTTCTTTTGCTTGTGTTGTGTGCTTGGATAGAAACTTCATCGAAATTATTGAGCTCCGTAAATAAGGCTTCTTTGTCTATCTGGATTTCAACTTGCTTGTTGCTGAGGTTTATCACGGGAAATGTAGCTATACCGTTTCGAGCGCTGTATACTCCTGAAGGTATAACCACATCGTCTCCTAACATAATATCGTGCTCAATCAGAAAATCTCCCTCTTTGATTCGGACTGGAAATTCTTTCACGAGAGTCTCACTTTCGTGGATATTTAATTGTTCCCTAGTAGGGAATTTTTTGTTTAGCTGTATTATCGTATTTTTAATGGTAATTGTATTAGATACTGTATCGATTATGGCACCCATGGATCGCAATGATTCGAATCCAATAAGTCCATCAAAGAAATCGTGAAATCTAAATAGGAAAAATTTAAGGTTCGGTAGACCTTTGCAAAGTTGATCAAAGGATTTAAGTACGTAAATTTGTCTATGATATGTGAACCGCTTATATTTTTAATTTTATGTTGTGGTCCTGCTCCAACACTAGTGATAGGAACTAACTCCGGGGTAATGTAATTTTTATTGGCTCCCGTGTCGATTAAAAATCTCAGGGGCCTACCTGATTTTCTAGGGATTTCCAAATATGGAAGAAAATTATTTTTCATTCCGTTGTTTGTAGGTCGAAAGCCATGCAAAAATTTAATTCTTCATCATTTTCATTTGTTTCAGACGGCATTGTTGCTGTATCATAATCTTGTTCTGGGACACACGAGTCATGTTCCTGATCCGGGTACTCTTCATAATTTTCATACTGTGTTGTTTCCTGATTATTTATTTGAGCTTCTTGCCTTTGGTAAGGCATCATCTGTTTTGATTGTCCTGAGGGGTCAGGTTTGATGTATGGTACAACTTGTTTTTGAAATTGGGGATTCGGTTGAAATTGTCTTTGGTATTGAGAATTTTGAATAGGCTGCCTTTGGTGTTGGAAATTTTGAGGAGGCTGTCTTTGATACTGGGAATTTTGAGGAGGTTGTCTTTGATACTGAGAATTTTGAGGACCTGCATTTTGAAATTGTGGTCTGAAATTAGCTTGTGGAGTAAATCTTGAAAGCTTTGAGTGGGAGTTTGATATTTATTGGCATGCCAACTATTTTGTTGTGCCACTGGTTTATTTAAAGGTTTTTGTTGTGGTGCCATATTTTTCGAATATTTCTCCTTTCTGCGCTGGCTAGCATTAAATTGCTCTCTTGCGCTTTGATAAGCTTCGTTCAAACTTTTCGGACGCGACACTCTAGTCAATGTAGAGTATGGTTCGTCAAGCCCGTCAATGAAAGAATTTAAAATCATGTCCTCATAGCTGTTTGAAAGTGTTTTAATACACTTTTTCATTTCGTTATCCAAGGATAGTTTTGCAATAATGTCCGAGAGAAGTTCCCGACATTCATTGTAGAAATCGGTAATGTTTCTCGTGTTCTGTTTTAGATAACAGATCTGGGTGACAAGGCCACAAAGGTCCCTCTTGTCCCCGAAATATTCAATCAATACTTTTTCATTTCACTCCACTCACACTCGGTGTGCCTAGCTACAAGTGCGTCGCTCGCCTCGTCTACAATTTTATCACGAATTACACTAAGCCACAGAGGCATGACGGAATTTATGTCTGCTGTGGATGGGCACAAACTTTTTGCATGATCCAGTTTTTCTTCAACTGAGCTTAGCCAGGCGGCTAGTGATTTCTTGTCGCCTTTGTATGGGACGATTAATTTTATTGCATCTGGTATACGAGATGCGTCAAATGAGGAAACACGGCCTCTAACCGAGGGCGTTGCCGTACCAGACGGACCTGCCTCTCTTCATCTAAGCGATCTTGCGTCATTGTCGCAATTTGTAATCTCTGTTCTTCGATTTGAGCAGCGAGTTGCTCAATCTGTCTTTGTAAATCTTCTGACATTTTTCTGGTTAACATACACTACACTTTGTTGGAAAATTAAAATTCTCACTTTCTAAACACTTACACTATCTGAATTACGATTACTCACAATAAATTTGCTTCACGTTACGCCACGATTTTTTTTGCTACGGTTTCACTTATTTGTCATCAACGGTGTGTTAATTAATATTAGGAAGGTTTGTTAGGAAGAAAGAATAGATAGTAAATCAAAAGTTTGGACACTCACCACAATTCGACTGGTATTCCACCAGCGAAGCATGAAGCGGATGGTGTTCCTGGGATGGGCTGCTGGTATTCCACCAGATAATCCACAAATCCTTGGTGTTTGACGATGTTCGCTCGTCACTTGGAAGCGCCGGATTGTCACAAGGTGGCCGCTGAGTTTCACTCACTGCTTTTCGGTAATCCGCCGGAAAGGAACTGCACCGGATGAAAATCACAACTGGTTTTCAGCACAAATCACTTAATAATCCGTTAAGGATGGCACAGTTCTGGAGATCACTCGCGACACTTAGAAACACTTGTTACAAATCCGCGCCGACTGCGCCAATTACAACTCGGGGCCTTCGGGGCACGTTTTTAAAAATAACTTAACTCGTTAACTACCTGTAAAGAACTGAATTTATTTTACTTCCAAAGTCATACAGAGGCCTCAAGCTCCTAACGAAATTCCTGACTAAGCATTATGATATTGCTGCTGCTCGTGTCTGTTGACTCTGCATTCTCGGTGCAGGTGCTGATTATGATATTGCTGCTGCTCGTGTCTGTTGACTCTGCATTCCCGGTGCTGGTGCTGGTTTCGTATTCTAGATGTGTGTCCGTTGAGCTGTTGCCAGGCCGTTTGCGTTGCCCGATTCTAATGATGCCAACGATGCTGCTATTTGTTGTTGTTGTTGTTGTACTGCTTCGAGTCTATGGAATAGGTGTTGCTCCTGGGGTTAGCGTTGGTGGTGGTTACTTCGGTAACTTATATATAT